>OY992876.1:312938537-313178537 GCA_963921405.1 Cepaea hortensis | reverse complement strand
TGATATTTTTGGGGGGTTTGTAACTTAGTTACCGTCCTTTATATGACCAAATTTACTATAACTTTTGCAAAGAATACTATGTTTTGCGTATCCTTTTACAGGACTTAGCTGTCAACAGCAGCATCTTTCAGCTGTCTGTTGATCTCTTGGCAAGATTACGCTCAGTAGTTTGCCATTGCTTTCTGAGCGGCCGGCTCAGTATCCGCAAGTCACGAGCGGGGGTCGAACCACCTCAGTTCTCGCTCCGCTGCGAGACTCTGCGTGATAAACGGGATTACAGAGAGAAAGTGTTGTAACCCCACAGCCAGAGAGACCGGCAAAGAATACTATGGCAGACAGAAAAACCCAATGACCAAGTCCTGCAAGAAACAAATGAAAATCGTAAACTATTAGAGAAATTAGCCGTAAATAGTCAAAGTATTTGGGCATGTTATGAGAAGAAATAAATTGGAGAACTTGATGACAACTTTCAAGATCGAAGGGAAGAGAACAAGGTGAAGACAGAGAAGTAAATACCTGGATGGCTTGGCCATGTGACATAGTCGAGACAATAACACTGAGCTGATCCATGACTCTGGTGATCGAGTGATATGGCGAATCAGGACTTCCCACGCTCATCGGCATGGCACATGATGGATGGATGGATACAGTTTTTACGTTCAGTATTTTGCCGTTACTTTCTGAACGACCGACGCTCTCTCCATCGAAATCAGCGATAAGCGGCCGGCTTTTACGTAATCTGCGGATGATTTCGATCCCTCGACTGGTAGTTCCAGGAATTGTATTGAACGCCCCAAAGCCACAGCCTCTACCTGATGATATGCCTCAACAACTGCGTGTTGCTTTCTTTATAGATGATCTTGTGACTCCTGCAGCTCTCAATGCCCAAACGTTTATTTTCTTCTCTCAATAATCTTCTGAAATACAACAAACTACAACGACAGTCTCAACTGCCTCCAGTGTTCCCATCATTTCATTGCTCATTGTTACGCATTCGCATCCATGTGGATTAATATGTCACATACAACTGTTCAGTAGTAGTAGTAGTAGTAGTAGTAGTAGTAGTAGTAGTAGTAGTAGTAGTAGTAGTAGTAGTAGTAGTAGTAGTAGTAGCAGCAGCAGCAGCAGCAGCAGCAGCAGCAGCAGCAGTAGTAGTAGTAGTAGTAGTAGTAGTAGTAGTAGTAGTAGTAGTAGTAGTAGTAGTAGTAGTAGTAGTAGTAGTAGTAGCAGTTGTTGCTGTAGTAGTAGTAGTAGTAGTAGTAGTAGCAGCAGCAGCAGCAGCAGTAGTAGTAGTAGTAGTAGTAGCAGCAACAGTAGTAGTAGTAGTAGTAGTAGTAGTAGTAGTAGTAGTAGTAGTAGTAGTAGTAGTAGTAGTAGTAGTAGTAGTAGTAGTAGTAGTAGTAGAAGCAGTGGTGGTGGATGGTTGTACTAGTAGTAGTGATGGTGGTAGTTGTGACGTTGCTAGTGGTAGTCGTAGCAGTAGCAGAAGCAGCAGAAGCAGTGGTAGTAGTAGTAGTAGTAGTAGTAGTAGTAGTAGTAGTAGTAGTAGTAGTAGTAGTAGTAGTAGTAGTAGTAGTAGTAGTAGTAGTAGTAGTAGTAGTAGTAGAAGCAGTGGTGGTGGTGGTTGTACTAGTAGTAGTAGTAGTAGTAGTAGTAGTAGTAGTAGTAGTAGTAGTAGTAGTAGTAGTAGTAGTAGTAGAAGCAGTGGTAGTAGTAGTAGTAGTAGTAGCAGCAGCAGCAGCAGCAGCAGCAGCAGTAGTAGTAGTAGTAGTAGTAGTAGTAGTAGTAGTAGTAGTAGTAGTAGTAGTAGTAGTAGTAGTAGTAGTAGTAGTAGTAGTAGTAGTGGTTGTGGTGGTTGTACTAGTAGTAGTGATGGTGGTAGTTGTGACGTTGCTAGTTGTAGTCGTAGCAGTAGCAAAAGCAGCAGAAGCAGTAGTAGTAGTAGTAGTAGTAGTAGTAGTAGTAGTAGTAGCAGTAGTAGTAGTAGTAGTAGTAGTAGTAGTAGTAGTAGTAGTAGTAGTAGTAGTAGTAGTAGTAGTAGTAGTAGTAGTAGTAGTAGTAGTAGTAGTAGTAGTAGTAGTAGTAGTAGTAGTAGTCAACTATAGTTATGATTACAACTGCTGCGCCTACTTCTACCATACTACTGCTACCTCTACTACTACTGTTATACGAGGTTATACGATGATGGTGAGCATTCTTGTAACAATATGCAATGTTTTATACGGAGAATCTTGTAACACTATCTAATGTTTCCTAAGGAGCCATCCATCTTGTAACACTGTCTAATGTTTCCTAAGGAGCCATCCATCTTGTAACATTATCCAATGTTTCCTATGGAGGCATCCATCTTGTAACACTATCCAATGTTTCCTACGTTGCTATCTTGTAACAATATCTAATGTTAAAACTATCTAAAGTTTCCTACGGAGCAATCTTGTAACACCATCTAATGTTTCCTACGGAGCAATCTTGTAACACTGTCAAATGTTTTCTAAGGAGCCATCCATCTTGTAACACTCCATCCATTCATCATGTGCCATGCCGATAAGCGTGGGTGGTCATGTTCTGCCATCTAACTCGATCACCAGAGTCGTGGATCAGCTCCGTGCTTGTAACACTATCTAATGTTTAATAAGGAGCTATCCATCTTGTAATACCACTTAATATTTCCTAAGAAGCCATCCATCTTGTAACACTATCCTATGTTTCATAAGGAGCCATCTATCTTGTAACACTGTCCAGTATTTCCTACGTTGCTATCTTGTAAAACTAATTAATGTTTCCTAAGGAGCCATCTTGTAAAACTATGTAATGTTTCTTAAGGAACTATCCATCTTGTAACACTATCTAATGTTTCCTAAGGATCCAACTATTGGTGATGGAACTCTTCGCTGGCTTCTGAGGATGGGGACGGGGCGCTTATGGGAATGCCCCGAATGCTGTGATGTAGGTTCCTAAATCAATCAATCAATCAATCAATCAATCCTAAGGATCCATCCATCTTGTAGCACTATCCAATGTCTCCCGTGGAGCCATCTTGTAACACTATCTAATGTTTCCAATGGAGCCATCTTGTAGCACTATCAAATATTTCCTATGGAACTATCTTGTAACACTATCCAATATTTCGTACGAAGCCATCTTGTAACACTATCCAATGTTTCCCACGGAGCCATCTTGTAACACTATCCAATGTTTCCCTTGGATAGCGAGATAGGGGTATCCCCTATCAAAGGAGAAGTAAGGTGCCTCCTTCCCTTCGCTAGCCTACGGGACACCCTTGGGCAAGGTGGAGTACCCGTGTAGCATCCCGATCAGGGTTACGTGAAGCCATGGGTGCAGGTGGTGGATGGGGTTGAAGAGCAGTCGACAGATAGTTATAGGTTATGTTTACCAGCTTCACGACGGTAGGCAGTGGATCCCTTTTTTGGGGAGACAATGGCTACAGTCATTGACCAATATGGTCACTGCTTAGAAGGAAATCAATGGCAAACTACCTTCTTTACAGATGCCAAGAAAATTATGTTTTGCGATATCATCGAAAATTAAAGAAACGGCGTAAATGGGTGCTCCATAGGAGCAGTCTAGTCCGGTAGGGATAGTTGCACCAGGTGACTCCAGACCGTCAGCAGGCTACTGAGTGCAAAAGATTACAATCATTTAAAGTAGGAACACTGAGCTTATCCACGACTCTGGTGATCGAGTGAGATGGCAAAACATGACCGCCCACGCTTACCGGCATGGCACATGATGATGATGATCTTGTAACACTATTCAGTGTTTCCTATTCCTCCACATTTTGACAGTACAAATTCGTTCTTCCAGCAACCATCAGACTTGAATGAACCTTAATCAAATAGATCTTTCCTTTCCGCTTTCAATAAACGCCCATTTAAAATAAGTAAAGCCATTCAAAACAGGAAAATTTACATTCGTTACAGTTTATTATGGTTGTTTACTTACGCGTAATGATATCAAGACGGTTTCTGAAGATAGATCCGGCAAGCAGAAGTGGACCTGTGGGGAAAGGAAATCGAATTTGAATTTGAAAAATTAAGAGCGAGGAATTGAATTTGAAAGAAAGCCACTACTGGTGGTAATAGCGTTAGGACAAGCGGAAGTTTTCACGCTGGGGGAAGTCAAGTAGAAGACAATGTATGCAGAGAATACGGAGAGAAGTCAAGGATGAGATCTGGGAGAAATAGTTTGTTAATGTTGTTTGCTTGATGACCTCAGGAGTATCACATGGTTGTGAATTTGCTTGTTGTGAATTTGTGAGTTGTGTTGATGTTTGTTTCTAAATGTATTATAGATATGTATAGAGACAGACAGACAGACAGACAGACAGACAGACAGACAGACAGACAGACAGACAGGCAGGCAGGCAGGCAGGCAGGCAGGCAGGTAGGTAGATGGATGGATGGATGGATGGATAGATGGATGGGTGGATAGATAGATAAATCGCCTGCCTGCTCAGTGTGTTACAACCTGTAATCTCAAATATGTACTCATTGACCTACCTGCTGGATTACCTACCTTCATCTGTCTATGTACCTGTCTATCTACATGTCTGTCTGTCTGTCTACATCTGTCTGTCTGTGTCCTTACTTGCCTACACAGATATATTTCACATATACCTCTTTCGCGTGCTCTGTGCTCACTTTCACGCGAAGTAAAACCGACGTGAATGTAGTGTTCTGGCTAACCCCCCTCTCCCCACACTCTCATTACCTCGTCAGACATGATTTTAATAACTAAAGTGTGAGAGACAACAAACAACCTATTAAAAATTCTTTGAAGTCGGGCTACCTGTACTCGCACATAGGTTAGGTTACGAACTTGACGTCTGCCAACATCTCTCTTCTGTTAGGCTAGCGGTGCTCACACTTTCTTTCTGGGCTACACCGCAGAATGTCTGGGAAGCCTCGAGTTCACGATATAATTCTCTATGTGGCTTTCTGGGTTTTTATTCAAACAAAGTCATTGAACCTTTCCTGTGACAATATGCGGATGTGAAACATAGGCCATATTGCAATCACTAAACAAGACAAAGTGTCATCAACACCTTATGTCACACATATTGAAAGATACAGGACAAAATGGTTCAGCCATTTGGTTACAATGCAACAATCTCCAACTACCAGCACTGGCCTTACATCAAATAAGATCTGATACGAGAGCAAGAGAACGCCCGAGAAGAAAATTGATTAACTACATAAAAGACATTGTACAGTTACACGGATGCTATCTAGTGCTACCTATCGAACGCTGGAACGTCAACTATTCCTCCGCACCATGCTTGACGGCTAAGGTGGAAGATGATGATCATGACAATGATCATGAAAATGATAATGATAATGACGATGATGAGATGATGATAATGATGATGATGATGATGATGATGATGATGATGATGATGATGATGATGATAGTGATGATGATGTAATATTGATGATGATGAGAGAAAATAATCGATACCTTTGAACTTACAGGCAAAATATTAGAATGCCGATAATCAGACATACGCTACCCCCCCCCCCCTCCCCTCTTTCGAATATAAATTACAGACGTGACCTGATGTGAACATCGAAGAGGTCCCTCCCGGCGCTGCCCGGACCAGTATGGGAAGCCAAGAATAGTGACACTGTAACCCGCCATGCGTGTCGTACAAGGCGAGGAGGGATGGTTGAGTGTGGGGCTGGCTTCTCCATTCCGTCGAAACATGCTAGCTGTAAACCATGATACAGTCTACAGAGACAGAAACGAGAATATCTAAGCTAACCCAGAGGAAAAAGGATCTGCTAGAAGAGATACGACGAGATGCGAAAACAGCCGCAGGGAGGGCGGCTGGCTTATGTTCTTCTGTTCGCCTAGGTAAGAAACAGAGGAGGATCTAAACACAGACGGGGACGATAAGTTGATACACAGATGAATAATGTGACGAGGACATGAACGGGGCTGCAAGGACTAGCTAATGATCAAGCAATTAACCAGGTGCCGTCTCCACAATGACAGTTGGCTGCAATGGATGTCAAATACTGTCTGTTTCTCGCCTTGATTGTACATTCTGTCAGATTGCTGTTCGTCCATCTCTTGATGTTATCTTCCCACTTGTATCGTTGCCTACCTCTTGCTCGCGTGACTTCAACCTTACTTTCAGTTGTGGTTTATAAAATAGCTTAGGCTAAGTTGGTTTACGGCCTTTTCCCCACCAGGGGGTAGATGGCAACACAAAAAAAGGAGAACATTGAAGAAAAATGGCTCATAAAGATCACCATGGCAAGGACAATGGAATTATCTGACACATCAGCCGGCGCTGTGTCGAAGCTGTAGCGAACACGATTCCCAATTCCCAATACCGCTGTCAAAGCACAGCTACGGGAGATTTAGAACCAGACCGCCTTGCTTCATTTTCGTTCAATGGCACAAGCGTCGATCGTTCAGAAAGCAATCACAAACTGCTGATCGTAAACTTGCCTGGTAAATCACAAACAACCAAAAATGATGGGATTGACTATGGCGTCCTGTAGAGAACAAGCAACTAATTTGTTTATGGATACATCAAAGTCATAGTGGATTAGATAAATGTATTTGCTGCAGTCGAGCTGATAAGAGAATACGAAATAAACACGAAATTTGATTAACACGCTTAAAGGATACACACGTATAGGCAACGGTTTATGCCGCAATGCACACATTGAGAAACATGCATATTGTTTACATTTTAGTTTCGTTTCTTAGCCTTCCCATTTTCTCTTTCGTTACCTAGATTGGAGAAGCGTCTATGGAAGTATTTTTTTTTTTTTTTTTGCTCGTTTGTTTTATAATTTTTGTTATTGTCACCCAAGTCAGTCATTGGCACCTTGCCGTTTTGACAGACGATAGTTTGTGCTTCAAAAGGTATTGATTGATTGATTGATTTAGGAACCGACATCAAAGCATTCGGGACATACCCATAAGCGCTCCGTCCCCATCCCCAGCAGCCAGCGAAGAGTTCCAACACTAATAGTTCCAGTAGCAATCTGATTATATGTCCGTCTCGCCTTTCCTCTGAGCGTCGAGCGTCGGCCAGATCCCCTCGTCACACCTCGCTGCCTCATTCTTACCAGACTATGGTGATCCATCTGCTCCTCCGAGGTGTACACGTGCTCCCACAAGGCCGCAACCACGTCTGCCTTGTCATGCATCAATACTCCACCAAGTTTTGCCGAGCCAGCCAATCTGTCCGCCTGTTCATTCCCCAGCACACCGGCATGCCCAGGAGAAAAGATCCAGGTGATGCTCCACCTCCATTCTTAAGCTAGATGTAGTGTCATCATACGCCCGGCTCTCCTGCACCAAACGCCGACCATTAGTTTTTGCCAAGAACCCCCAGGCACTTCTCCTACCTCTCAACACTGACCCATCCGTGTAGATAATCACATCACCCGGGCGAGAATTTTCCTGAATTAGTTGCTGAATTTCCACTTCCGTGGCCCCTGCTGGCCACTCCCTGCACTCCCGGCTCAATGTTATTACAACTCTGCACAAGTCTGACTGCACGGCTGGCACTCTGACCTACTCCTCTCCTCGCCTGATGTTCTCCAAGGGGCACACCTGTCTGATCGTATCCTCCGCCTGAGCCATCCATGATTTCCCTCTTATCAGTCTCTGACCCTTAACTACGTCCAGCGCCTCATGCAACGGGTGATCTGTGTCTGCAGCTACTCTGAGGTATGCCTTCGCTTGCATCACCTTGTGCCTACCAGCAACAGTAGGCAGACCAAGGATGTAACGCATACACACTACTGGAGTGTCTCTGGTGCATCCCAGAATGACCCGCATCGCTTCATTCTGTATGCGCTCTAATTTCACCAGCTGACTCTTTGAGACAGTGAGCAGTCCTAGTCCATAATCAATCACTGAGAGGGTCAAGTGCTGGTATAGTGTGAAGAGCATCCTCTGCTCTGTGTCCATTGCAGCCATAGTTGTAAGTGCATTGAGTCCCTTTTGAGATCTTGTCACAACCGTCTCCACATGGTCCTTGAAGGACAGACTCCTGTCAAATGTGATTCCCAGATACTTCAGTTCTCTCTGTTGACGCTTCTACCATCTATCGTGAGGCTTGGGGTATCATCTCTCACAATCCTGTTGTCCAGAGAGCACCACAACACCCCCGCCTTTTCCGGGTTGATGACAGCACTCATTTCAGTGCACCAGTCAATCGCGCGCGCACACACACACACACACACACACACACACACACACACACACACACACACACTCACATTCTGACATTGGTGGAGTATTGATGCATGACAAGGCAGACGTGGTTGCGGCCTTGTGGGAGCACGTGTACACATTTGTATAGACAAATGGGCACTCTGTCAAAAGGTATAATAACTATTACCCATTTCGGTAGCGAATGTGACTGATAAGACCAATTCGCGCTGTAAATGTTCGTCCACAGTGGGTGCATGGGAACACGTGGTCATTTCCACCATCATGCACCATCTTACGTCTCACACGCTCGGTGTGTGACTTATCTGCAATAATTTTCTCCTTGGTCTTTAGACTATTTCTGATGCTTGCCCTCCATGCAACACATTCAGCGGCGTCTTGCTCCCAATGTGCATTATGAATGCTTGTATCAATCATGTCCCGCTTACACACATCTTTGTGTCGTAGTAGAGGCCGACCCTGAGATCTCTTACCCATCTGTAATTCACCAAAAAAGATGTCCTTTGGTTTTCTACCGTCATCCATCCTCCTAAGATGTCCTATCCATCTAAATCAACGAAAACTGAGCATGGAATAAACCGTCACACAACCTGATCTTTCCAATACTTCAGTATTTGTGATTTTGTCTTGCCACTTAATACCAAGAATTCTTCGCGGACACCACATATGAAAGCTGTTTAAACGTTTCTCTTGCTGTGAGTAAGTTGTCCGGGCTTCACTGCCATAAAGAAGAGTACTAAGGACACAGGCTTGATAGACAAGGATTTTTTGTTTTGGCAGTAAGCTTCCTGTTCTCCCAGACTCTTTTTCTTAACCTGTTCATTGTTTTTGCTGCCTTACCAATCCGGATGTTGATTTCCTGATCTAGGGATAATTTGCTATTTACCACTGATCCTAGATATGTAAAATGGTCTACCATCTCTAGTTCGGCGTCGTCAATAAAGATTGATGGTACCGCATGTGCACCTTGTGACATAATCTGTGTCTTCTTTTTGCTAATTGTTAAACCAAATTCATAACAAGCATTGGATAATGCAGATAGTAGACATTGTAATTCTTCCTCAGAGTGGGTCGTAATTGCAGCATCATCCGCAAAAAGCAACTCTCTGATTAGTACCCTCCTAATTTTGGTCTTGGCTTTCAATCTCTGAGCATTGTAGATGCCATCATCTGAGCGTGAGTGAATGTAAATACCATCATCCTGATCACGAAAGGCATATTTCAGTAGAAGTTAAAGTATATTCCAAAGAGGGTGGGAGCTAGTACACAACCTTGCTTAGCTCCACTCTTGATTTCAAACTCTTCAGAAGTTGCACCATCAAACTTGATTATACCCTTCATGCATGTGTGAAACGATTCCACAATGGACAGAAGAGTTGGTGGGCAGCCAATATTCTTTAGTGCCCTGAACAGACCCTCACGACTGACCAAATCAAATGCCTTTGTGAGGTCGATGAAGGCAATACGGCATTTTTTTTCTTGCATTTGTCGCAATGAGAATATCATATCAATGGTAGACCGGTTCTGTCAAAAGCCACACTGTGATTCGGGGTAGACTTGATCTCCTAGGACTTGAAGTTTGCGCAGAAAAATTCTGGCAAATACTTTTCCAACAATACACAGAAGTGAGATACCCCTATAGTTGTTGCAGTCGCTCCGATCGCCCTTGTTCTTGCACAGTGTTACGATGCTTGAATCTTTGAAATCCTGTGGGACTTGTCCTTTTCGCCAGCATAGCTCTATTATCTGATGGATCTGTAGAGTGAGTGTGTCTTGCCTACTCCTGATAACGTCTATTGGAATCCCATTTTTACCTGGAGCCTTGCCAGATGCAAGTTCATTTATAGCATACTTAACTTCTGTTATGGTGGGAAGTGTGTCCAGGTGGTCAAGAGTCGGTAGGGCCTCTATGACGTTGAGGGCATCATCCGCTAGTTTAGTCTCAATTGATTAAAGCTCCAAATAGTGCTCTACCCATTTGTCCATCTGTCACCCAAGTATTATTTAAGTATTATATGTACACTCCCGCTCCTCCAATTCTCGAATCCAGAGACCAGTCTTTATAAACAAAAAACAAAAAACAAAACAAAAACAAGAATACTTAGAAAACTGAAACATTACAATTATGTAATCCACGTATCTTAACATAATGTAAGCAAAACCATAAGTTAATGTGGTCGGACAAAATTAATATACTCCTGCCGTTGCTGGTGTGAAACCCAGGACCTCTGTGTCTGTAGACTAGTGTGCTAGCCTCTGTGTCACCAGGGGTCCTTCACTAACTCGTAATTTAAATTGAGGCTTTGTGTAGGATTGTTCTGTCTGTGTTTTAACTGAGTGTTAAAGAGTAAGTGTTAATTATTTCCAGGGCTGTCACAACTGTATTGACATTATAAGTAGTTATAAAGTAAATGCAAGGGACCCTTATACATGCAATGAGGCCATATAATGCTAGACCCGTATCTGTATAGACAAATGGGCACTTTGAGTGAGAATCGGTAGCGGTTGTCGCCGCGTTAGTAATTTACGGGGTATGTGAACAGGTCACTCAGAAAGCAATGGCAAACTACTGAGCGTAATCTTGCCTACTACATCAATACTAATAGCAGCTGAAAAATGCTGATGTTGACTGCAACGTCCTGTAAGGGATATGCAACTTTTAAAAAAAAATTGTCACTTTCTTGTTGTCCCGTTGATAAAGACTTCATTAGAAACGTTTGCTGTTTCGGGGGTTAGTGTGTGAGTGAGTATGTGTGTGGGTGTGCATGAGTGTGTGAGTGTTTGAGTAAGTGTGTGTGTTAGTGTGTGTGAGTGTGTTTGTGTTTGTGTATGTGTGTGAGTGTGTGTGTGTGTGTGTCAGTGTGTGTGATTGTATGAGTGAGTGTTAGTGTGAGTATGTGTGTCTGTGAGTGTGTGTGTGTGTGTGAGAGAGAGAGTGTGTGTGCGTGAGTATCAGTGTGTGTGTGAGTGTGTGAGTGAGTGTTTGTGTTAGTGTGTAATTGTGTGTGTGTGTGTGTGTGTCAGGTATGTGACTGAGTATGTGAGAGTGTGAGAGTGAGTGTGTGTGAGTATTTGTGTAAATGAGTGAGTGTGTGTGTGTGTGTGTATGTGTGAGTGTGTGAGCATGTGTGAGTGTGTATGTGTGTGTGTGTGTGAGAGAATGTGAGTGTGTGTGTGTGTGCGGCGCGTGTGTGTGAGTGTGCGTGAGAGTGTATGTGTGTGAGTGTGTGTGAGTGTCTGTGAATGTGCGTGTGTGTGTTTCATCCGGCGAACTTCTTAGCCATATTTTGTGTTGTGTGTTGTCGTCACAGCGGATTAGAAAGTCAAGTCACAGAGGGCGTGGTTCCTGGAAGTCATGGCTTGGGTCGATGGATACCGCACAATAGATACCACACCATGGATACCCCACCATGGATTGCGCACAATAGATACCACACCATGGATACCCCACCATGGATACCGCACATTAGATACCACACAACCGATACCACACAATGGATACCGCATAATGAAGCCGGACTTGGTCTGAGCTCCCACGTCGACCCAGATCAGAATGGCGTCAGGAAATAGCTTGGGGAGTCAATCGGCCCTCGTGACTGGTCTATGAAAATATGGGGCTGGCACCACATGGCCGACCGATGTCTGGGGCTTAGGGGATTGCGATACGCAGTTTCACAACTCTCCGACACACCGACTGTAGGTTTCGATATCAGCCGCGGGAGATTTGCCAGCAACTGGCGATGCGTAGGTTTTGATGGTGTGAGGCTTCGGCCGTTCAGAAAGCAATAGCAAACTGCTGGACGTAAAATTGTCCAGTAAATCACACACAGAAATATGAGAAGACACAAATTGGAAAATGCGACAACCGAAGAAATTTGTGGAGGGAGAAAGAGATATAGGAAGACACAGAGAGAGAGATATTTCTTGACATTCTTGTGTCATGGCACGGAAGGGAGTCAACACACGAATTGATCCATGCCGTCGGAAAACTCAAATTGTGGAGAAGCATGATCGCCCACGCCAGCCGGCATGGCACTGGATGATGACACCACAAATAGTCTATAAATACTGGCATTGATTGCAACGTCATATAAATTATATGCATCTAAGTAACTATACCCGCCGATGCGCCTCACAGCGTGTAAGAAGAGTCGTTACTTAAGACAGCAACTTTCCTTATGTCTCGCATTTCTGTCATGTGATTTCTGTGTACTGTTTCTAATTTGTGAATATATGTCAATATTTCTGCCACACATATCACACTTCAGTGCCACTCAAGATTGACTAACTGTGATTTCATGTTTTTGTTGTTGTTGTCGTCGTCGTCGTCGTCGTCGTCGTCGTCGTTGTTATTGTTGTTGTTGTTGTTGTTGTTGTTGTTGCTGTTGTTGTTGTTGTTGTTGTTGTTGTTCGTGAATCGTCAGGAAGAGACTCCGGTGTCAATCTTTCACAACGATGTCGTGATTGTAACGGACTCACAAAGTATGACGATAAAGGTGAAGATAGGCATGCTTCTAGCACAGTGGCTGGCTTCCATTCAGCAATCATAAATAGAGAGCATCTGTTGTATTCCCCTACCCCCACCCCCCCCCCCCCCACCCCCCACCCCAGAGAGATTAGTTGGGTCTGCACTGCTTAGCGGAGCATTGGTGCATGATAAGGTAGGTGTGGCCGAGGTCCTTTGGAATCGTGTGTATACTGTAGAAGAACAGATAGACTATCACGACCTGCAGAGAATGGTGCTGCATGGGGATGACCAGAGAATCTGGCCGACACTCAGCACTTCGAGGATATGCCAGTACACATAATCAGAAGCCCATAAATAGACACACTCCCACTGTTTATGCTTCACCTCGAAACCCCTTATGCACAAAGTGAGATGATGATGACGGTGATGGTGATGGTGATGAACGTCATAACTTACAACAGGACAGAAGGACTGACTGACTGGTTAGAATCAGGCCTAGAGCTCTAGAAGGATCATGTTTCACCCAAGAACTTTACTTATTTCACTGACAACATACTGCAATCCAATGTTCAGAGAGAGAGAGAGAGAGAGAGAGAGAGAGAGAGAGAGAGAGAGAGAGAGAGAGAGAGAGAGAGAGAGAGAGAGAGAGAGAGAGAGAGACGAACCGAGTGGTTTGAGAATCACTGTCTAAAACAATTACCGTTGTTTAAATATAGCTCTGTAGAAACTGACGGTGTCTGCTTAGATTTAGAACCTAGTGTGTTTAAGTGCTTCCGATGTTGTTATTTTTCCCGCGAAGCCTTCATTTCTTTTGTTTAAATGATTATTTATCTATCTCTTGTGACATGTTTATTTTTTGTCGATTTCCACTGTCGCGTTTTAGTTTTTACTACACACAGAAGATTTAACTCTGGCGTGAGATCATTACTGCTGTATGGATTAGAAACATGGGGAACGGATAAAACAATTACAAATAAACTAAAACTGGCATCAACTGGTGCGTGTGTGTGGAGAATGTCATCAGTGTGGAGCTCGGGGAGAGAACTAAACAAATTCCAGTTAATCAAGAAGTGAGAAAGAGGCAATGGCCGGGGACAAGGCACCCACTGAGAAGGATTCTTAATTCTTAATACTACAGCCAGACAGTCTTTTCTCTGGACAGAAAAAGGAGGGGTGGGGGGGGGGGGTGTCAAGAGAGAGCTGAGAACAGAAGAGAGTTATAGGGAAAAGAGATCAAGAGAGATCTTAGAACACGCGGAGAAAAGAATTATAGGGAAAAGAGATCTACTTCTAGCTTCTTCCCTTCCTTTTTCTTCTTCTTCTTCTTCTTCTTCTTCTTCTTCTTCTTCTTCTTCTTCTTCTTCTTCGTCTTCTTCTTCTTCTTCTTCTTCCTCCCCTTCTTCTTCGTCTACTTCTTCCTCCTCCCCTCCTCCTCCTATTCTGCTTCTTCTACTTCCTCCTCACCTCTTCTTCTACTTCTTCCTCCTCCCTCCCTTCTTCTACTTCCTCCTTCCCATTATACTCCTCCTCCCATTCTTCTTCTGCTTCTTCTTCTTCCTCCCCCTCCTCCTTCCCTTCTTCTACTTCTTCCTTCTGCGCCCCTTCTTTTTCGTCTGCTTCTTCTTCTTCCTCCTCCTTTTCTTCTTCTAATTCTTCTCCCTACTTGTCGTCTTTTTCTTCCTCCTCCACCTCCTTTTTCTTTTCCCTCCTCCTCCTCTTCTTCTTCTGTCTTCAAGATCGTTAGTGGCGTATTGGTCAAGAATTGGTTCTTGGCCTTTCGGCAAACATAGGTCCAGAGCCCCGCTTGTCAAGCCCTATATGGGCCAGTTCATGCTAAGATAGGTCCAGAGCCCCGCTTGTCAAGCCCTATATGGGCCAGTTCATGCTTGGTTGAACGCTGGCTAATTCTTTTTTCTATGGTAATAAGTATAATTCTCTATGGACGTCTTCTAAGGCTTGTACAGGAGGTTGCAGGGTTACTATTGTACAGGAGGTTGCAGTGTTGTTATTGTACAGGAGGTTGCAGTGTTATTGTTGTACATGAGGTTGCAGGTTTACTATTGTACCGGAGGTTGCAGAGTTACTATTGTACCAGAGGTTGCAGTGTTACTATTGCACAAGAAGTTGCAGAGTTACTATTGTACCGGAGGTTGCAGAGTTACTATTGTACCGGAGGTTGCAGAGTTACTATTGTACCGGAGGTTGCAGAGTTAAAATTGTACCAGAGGTTGCAGAGTTAAAATTGTACCGGAGGTTGCAGTGTTACTATTGTACCGGGGGTTACAGTGTTTCTATTGTACCGGAGGTTGCAGTGTTTCTATTGTACCGGAGGTTGCAGAGTTACTATTGTACAAGAGGTTGCAGAGTTACTATTGTACGGAGGTTGCAGAGTTATTATTACTATTGTACCGGAGGTTGCAGAGTTACTATTGTACCGGAGGTTGCAGTGGTACTATTGTACCGGAGGTTGCAGTGTTTCTATTGTACTGGGCGTTACAGAGTTACTATTGTACCGGAGGTTGCAGAGTTAATATTGTACTGGAGGTTGCAGGGTTACTATTGTACCAGAGGTTGCAGAGCTACTATTGTACCGGAGGTTGCAGAGTTACTATTGTACCGGAGGTTGTAGAGTTACTATTGTACCGGAGGTTGCAGAGTTACTATTGTACCGGAGGTTGCAGATTTACTATTGTACCGGAGGTTGCAGAGTTACTATTGTACCGGAGGTTACAGAGTTACTATTGTACCGGAGGTTGCAGAGTTACTATTGTACTGGAGGTTGCAGAGTTACTATTGTACCGGAGGTTGCAGAGTTACTATTGTACTGGAGGTTGCAGAGTTACTATTGTACCGGAGGTTGCAGAGTTACTATTGTACTGGAGGTTGTAGAGTTACTATTGTACTGAAGGTTGTAGAGTTACTATTGTACCGGAGGTTGCAGATTTACTATTGTACCGGAGGTTGCAGAGTTACTATTGTACCGGAGGTTGCAGTGTTACTATTGTACAGGAGGTTGGCCGCCCTACGGAAAGATACGGAGTCATGTAGGATAAACCCGGTGCAATGAAGTCAATACTCTCGCCTTTAAAGACCTGTTAATGTCTGGATGGACGTCGTTTAAGTTGTAAGTAAAGATAAGGATGCCTTTTATAATGTCTTCGGCGGAATGACCATTTGAAGCCACTATAGCGTACTTACTAAACAAGCTGAACAACGCATAAGTGCCTTTGAATATAAATGTTATAGACGAGTTCTAAGAATATCTTGGGCAGAGAAAAGAACAAATGCATCCATACTTCAGGAGCTGAATATTACGAACGAACGAACGAACGAAAATCTTTATTTTCAAAGGGTTGAGAACTGGGCACGCAGGCCCGTCTGACATTCTGCCCTTTTTCTCTATTTCCTCTCATACATTCTTTCATTCAACATCACTTATGAAGCAAATTTTTGACAACAAAAGAACAATACGCATTAAAACGATTGAAAAATAATCAATAACAAATGACTCACTGAGGCATTATAAATACCTAAGGAAGGTGTAATGTGCCATACATATGGGAACGTTTTTTTGGCTATTTGTCGTTTAAGATAATTTACCATTATTATTATTGTGTGTGTGTGTGTTTTTTTTTTTGTGTTTTTTTTTTTAATGGGAGCATGTAGTCTGTACTGAGGTAATGTTCAAACAGGTTGCGAATGTATGTATAATGATTGGTGGTGTCTTTGATTTCTTGTGGAAGATTGTTCCACAACTGAGCGGCAGAGTATGCTAAGCTTGTTTTATATAAATCTATCCTAGGTTTAGGGACATGAGGTATATTTAGTCGTTCGCTATGTGTTGCGTTATATTTAAACAATGGCCAAAGGTAGCTTGGGGCATTTTGAAATAGGGTTTTGTGAATTAGTTTAGCCTTATTAAAAAGTAGGCGTTTGTGGAGTGGCAGTAACCGAAGACGTTTGTGTAAGTTAGAATTGTCAGTAAGCTTTTCACCATTAATTAAACGTACTGCCCTTTTCTGGGGTGAATAAAGGCGTTTTTCTAATGATTTGGAGCATCCATCCCAGATTGTGGAGCAATAATCAATATGTGTTTGTATATGGAAAGTATAGAATATCTTTCTTGTGTTTTCGTCAAGGAAATTTTTAATTTTGGCAAGTTGGTATACTTTTTTGGCTATTTGTTTAACGAGAGCATGAACACGGGAATTAGAGGTTAGATTTTGATCTATGATAAGATCCAGTGCCTTGTGCTCGGTTACACTTTCTATAGGCATGCTACCAATGTGCAGCTGAAGAGTTCTCTGCGACTTTAGCGTGTGAAGTCTTTGCCTGGTTGCTGTTAACATAGATTTTGTTTTATAAATGTTAATTTGCATGCGGTTTGCATGACTCCAGTTAACTACACTATTTATTTCCTGCTGCAAGGGTATTGAAGAAGGCTGGCTATTAAAGACGATAAAACAAAGAAAATTGAAATATTTTGGTCACTTGAAACGTCACGAAAGCTTGGAGAGAACAATAATGGAGGGGTAAATGCCTGGGAAGAGAGGAAGAGGAAGGCCAAAGAGAAGATGGGTGCAGGATGTGGCGGATTATCTCCAGATGGGTGTATCGGACGCGGGACATCTTGCTTATCATCGAGAGGTTTTCCGGACGGTTGTTATGGAAGCGAGGTTCTGCAAAGGACATGCTACTGAATGAATGAATAGCATACTGAGTGGACACCCGCCAGCCGTACTGGTGGTCTTGGGTTCGACCCTCAAGGAAGCGTTTTTAATTAATTTTTAATTAACCAGGATCCCGGGGCGACCCAGCCTAAAATCAATAAATCAGATTACGTCTCCACAAGGAAGGTTGGCTGCAATGGATCTCTAACACTGTCTGTCTCTCGACTTGATTATACATGCTGTCAGACTGATGTTCGTCCATTTCTTAATGTTATCTTCCCACTTGTATCGTTGCCTACTTCTTGCTCGCTTGCCTTCAGCCTTACCCTCCAGTGTGGTAGTTATAAGCGTGTTATGTCTTGTAGCGAGGCCGAAATATTTCACTTCTCTCTCTCTCTCTCTCTCTCTCTCTCTCTCTCTCTCTCTCTCTCTCTCTCTCTCTCTCTCTCTCTCTCTCTCTCTTTTATTTATCTCATCAACTCTCTTTTCATTCCCAGTTTTTCTAGAACATTTGTATTTGATTGTTTTTGTTTCCATGAAATACGACATATTCTTCTGCGTATCCACATCTCAAGGATACCTATTCGACTTTCTAATTGCTTGATCAATGTCCAGACTCTCGTGCCATATAGCAGAGTTGAATATACGTAACATTTGACAGTATCTTAAATTGTCTTGGGAAATAAAGGTGATCGGTGCTATACCGACGATATGACCCACTTAGTGCCGGTTATCTATGAATATAAAAATATTTGTCCAGGCCCATATGCCCAGCGCGCTTGGTGTTAGCAATAATTGGGAGATATTAAAGTAGCAATCTATCGGAGACATGGAGTTAATAAAACACGGGAAAGCAGAGCCCGAGACGGCTGATACTAGAGCCACCTCCTAGCACGCTGACCGGCTCTGTGTCAGAGATAGCAGTTGGACAGTCGTGACAACGAGACTGCAGACGAAAAGGTCAGCATGGGAAAATATGCAGAAGACAGTTCAGGACTAAGGAGCCTATACTATGGTTGGGACCGACCAGAACATTCCGCGATAAATGTTCTACCAACTGGGTCGTTGTCATACCACAGGGGTTAACTTGGATAGGCTGCAGACTACGGCAGATAACCCGGGCATTTATTGTAACCATTGTTGTGCCAGTTATCACCCATGTCTGCTGCAATAAATACTCACAATAAAATCTGCCATGTCCTAGTTTCGCGCGGGTTTCTGTCTGCTGTCCAATATGGTTGTCTGGTGGCGGAGTGCTCCATCAGGCTAGTTTCCTTCGACAAGTTGACGCTGTATTATTGGACGACTGTACCTCTTACACCGTGTTCTGCGAGTTCTTTCATGCCATCTGTTGATGTTGTACACATACAAGCCTTTCTCTTGCCAGCTTCCTCCTCGCCCGTCCCTCCGGAATATCAGTTTACAAGCAGCGGTGTCTCTTTATACCACCCAAGAATCTTAACGGATCAAGTGTCATGGGATGATTAATCGTGATACGTGACTTCCCGTATCTGCCATGAGCATATATTTAAAAAGGTAAATACAAAACTTGGAACCGCAATATTTCAAAAACCCCACAGTCATTAAAAATACATCCTGTATATCACGACAGCATGTTCAGTTCGAAGGGGTTTCGAGAACAAGTCACCTAATCTTAAACCTGACACGTGGGAGAAAATAGCATCCAGAAGACACCCGACATTTAAGATGAGCAGCGTGGAAGCCGCCAAGACCATCAAGAACATGTAAGGAGAGAATTTGCTTGCGAGTTGCAGCAAAGCTACAGAACCTCAAGCAACATTAAAGGGAGCTACCACTCCTACACCATATGAAACCGCTCCTGTCGCTGTTCCGACACCAAAGATTACATCGATTACAATTGAAGCCAGCAGCAGCGGAGACGTCCATTACAACACTATTGAGAAGCTGCCAAGCAGCTCAACAAATCCTCTACATCGGAGGAAACCACAACAGAGGACTTCATGAACAAAATCCTGCTGAAACAAACAAGCTTGGGGGAGGCCAAACTGTCGGCGCTACCAACAGACAAGATACAGGCTCTGTTGGAGAACGAGCTGGGAAGACACAGCGTCACAAGACACCTGATGGAGAAGTGATCTCCATCAACAAGATCTCCAAGACTCCAAGAATACCAATTTTATTCTGCACTAATGCAGAAGATGTCACAAAACGAGAAAGCCGATATCAAGCTACCATACGGCATCATAGTAGAAGCCATCCGACACCGCATGATGAAACGATGGGTCATCAAACGAGTCAAGACCATCTCACCAACGACCAGATAATGGAGATGCTGACAAGAGAGAACAGGAAACTCAAGATCACCAGTGCTGAGAGGATCATAGGCAAGAATAACATCCCCTCCATAGTTGTCATCGTAACATCGGAGGGCCGAATGATCCCTCAATTCATTAGATGGGACAAGAGTGACCAAGTTCCTGAGCACTGCATACCGAGAGTGCTGTAGTGCTCTAAGTGCCAGAATTTCTGGCACACCCGTGCCACCTGCAAGAGTGAGGTTGAGGTTTGTAGATGCTGCTATGGACCCCATCCATACAGTCAGTGCCAGCATGCAAAGATCGACACGAACTTCAGGAGGCCTAACACTAACAGAAAGTGCGCCAACTGCCTCGGCAACCATGGCACCAGTTACCTCGGTTGCCCCTGCCACCAAGACAGCAAAGATTCATTGAAGATTGCCATCAAAACTAACCTGCCCTATAAAGAAGCCAGGGGGCAGTACGAGGCTACAAATCGACTTTTAAAAAAGCGACAAAGCACAAATGGAAGGCCAACTGAATGACCTGAGATCAAAGTTCAAAAACATGGAGGAAGAAAAAGACAAGACACAACAGATACAGATAACAGCAGTTCAGTGCATCCTGGACGAACTGAAGCAAGTCCAGCAGAAGATTGAGCAGTATGTCGCTCAAATGGCTGCAATAAAGACAGAAACAGAAGAAATTCTATCAAAAATTCAAGAAGAGAAAAGACAGAAGAAACTCTTCAACAGATCCAAGAAGTACGAGAACAAATAGAACTGCTCAAGTCACAGAACGAAACATCCGAACCAGAAAATGCAAAGATCCAGACAGAAGAAGAAGCAACAGAAGAAGAAATAATAGTGGAGGAATAATACGAAGGCTACCCAGATCAAGAACAACTGTGCAGGGAGGCCTTGAATCGGTATCAGTCTCCACCAAGATCGAATCATCGAGCCGGCCACGACACAATATACCAAAGATGACCGAGAAGACACGAAAACAGACCACCAAGATCAAGACATAGATGGAGGAAGGACGACGACTGGTAATGCTCCCTGAAGGAAACAATGCCATATGACGGGGCGGGTACACAATTACTCCGGGCTTTAACAAGTGTGCGACTCTGTCCAGACTTGTAAAACCACAAGGATGAAACGAACATAATCAATCCATCAGAAGTTGGGAAGCTGACAACAAGCAGTCCTATCTTTTTTTTTTTTTAAGTTGCATATCCCTTAGAAGACGTTGCAGTCAATACCAGCATTTTCCAGCTGCTGTTGATTTTCTTGGCAAGATTACGCTCAGAAGATTGCCATTGCGTTAGTAACAAACGCGACGCGATCCGCTGCCGAATCTCGAGCAGCTGTGTTCCTCATGTGGATATACGGGATTATGGAGATAATCGTTAAGCCCTTCGCTAGGGAGACCGGTCCAATCTACGAAAGACAACATACAAGCTACACGATAAAGGCCTCCAGATGCAACGAAATCGATATTATCGATGGTTGAACGGAGCCATTCGTCTCAAGAGTTGGAATTGGAATTGGAACGGAAATATTTTAAAAATCCCCAGTCATTAAATATACACCATGTACAACTCAGCAGTATGCACATAACGAGATGCAGCGAAACATGCTGGGCAACATATTATTCTGTTTAAATAGTAACACCATAAACTACCGTGAATAATGTTCGAGCTGATTAAGCGGATTTGTGTACAATTGGCTATCTTATCCAGAATGGTATAGAAAACCTAATAGCCTTAACCCAATTGAATAGTGAAAATCACAACTTATATCTTAACATAGCAAAAAACAAAGATAATGCATACAGATAAAACTACAATGGAGAAAGAAATATATGTTAATGAGGATAAAATTGGAGGTGGTGGTTAATTTTGAATATCTTGGGTCATTGGTTACCAACAACGGTGACACAATTAAAGAAATGAAACGACGACTATCAATTGCTTTTTAAAGACTAAAACAACTGAATAAATTATGGAGTGGGACAGACAGAACTACAAAAATTAGATTTTTAAGAGCATTCTTCTTTCCTATTGCAACATACGCATGTGAGACCTGGACACGTACTAAACCAGCTTAACAGCGCATAAATGCCTTTGAATATAAATGTTATAGACGAGTTCTAAGAATACCTTGGGTAAGGAAAAGAACAAATGCATCCATACTTTAAGAGTTGAATATTGAAGGCGGTTGGCTATTAAAGACGATAAAACAAAGAAAAATTGAAATATTTTGGTCACTTGAAACGTCACGAAAGTTTGGAGAGGGGTATATGCCTGGGAAGAGAGGAAGAGGAAGGCCGAAAAGAAGATGGGCGCAGGATGTGGCGGATGATCTCCAGATGGGTGTATCGGACGCGGGACATTTTGCTTATGATCGAGAGGTTTTCAGGAAGGTTGTTATGGGAGCGAGATTCTGCAAAAGACACGCTACTGAATAAATGAATGAATGAATGAATGAATGAATGAATGAATGAACGAATGAATGAATGAATGAATGAATGAATGAATGAATGAATGAATGAATGAATCCCGTAGCTGCAAAGTCTAACAAATCGTGAAATCTTTTTTGAAATCAATTGGGGAACCTAATTGTTCATGCGTCGAAGTACACTTAATCCTGCAGAGAGGCGCCGTCGACATTTGGAAGTGACAGGATCGAATCCCGGTCGGTAACTATAACTTTCAGTTATGTTGCGTATTGCGTCCTCCTTCAAAGACTAAAACAACTGAATAAATTATGGAGTGGGACAGATAGAACTACAAAAATTTGATTTTCAAGAGTATGCATCTTTCCCATTGCAACATATGCCTGCGAGACATGGACACATACTAAACAAGCTGAACAGCGCATAAACGCCTTTGAATATAAATGTTATAGACGAGTTCTAAGAATATCTTGGGTAAAGAAAAGAACAAATGCATTCATACTTCAAGAGCTCAATGTTGAAGAGGGTTGGCTATTAAAGACGGTAAAACAAAGAAAATTGATATAGTTTGGTCACTTGAAACGTCATGAAAGTTTGGAGAGAACAATAATGGAGGGGTATATGCCTGGGAAGAGAGGAAGAGGAAGGCCAAAGAGAAGATGGGTGCAGGATATGGCCATCTTTAGATGGGTGTATCGGGCGCAGGATATCTTGCTTGTGATCGAGAAGTTTCCGGAAAGTTATGGGAGTGAGGTTCTGCAAAGGACATGCTACTGAATGAATGAATGAATGAATGAATGAATGAATGAGCGCGTCCTCTAATCTCTACTTCCTCCTCCTCCTCCTTCTCCTCCTCCTCCTCCTTCTTCTTCTTCTTCTTCTTGGTGTGTGAGGATGTGTGTGTGGGTGGGGAAATGTGTGTGGGTGGGGAAATGTGTGTGGGTGGGGAAATGTGTGTGGGTGGGGAAATGTTTGTGGGTGGGGGATCAGTGGGTGGGGGATCAGTGGGTGGGTGGCGGCATGTATGTTTGCCTGGGTCTGTGGAGTGCGTGGAGGTATGTGTGGGTGGGTGGGGGAAGTTAGGTGGGTGGGGGATGTGTTGGTGGCTGCGGGATGTGAGGGTGGATGGGGGATGTGTCTCACAACATTGCAATATGCACTGTTTATGTTTACAACTTTCATTTGACAATGTTTTTTTTGTTTTTTTCATGTGAATGTATCATGCGTAATATGCATTGTTTATGCTTACAAAATCCATTTGACAATGTTTTTTTCCCTATGTTAATGTAACATGCACATTTGATGAATGAAAGATAAGTGATTGAAAGGGCCGAATGTAAGACGGGCCTGCGTGCCCAATTTGTTACCCTTTTAAAATAAAGTTTGTTTGTTTGATTGTTTGTTTGTTTCCTTCTCCTCACGCCTATGAGTGCCAAATAATACTCTCTCTCTCTCTCTCTCTCTCTCTCTCTCTCTCTCTCTCTCTCTCTCTCTCTCTCTCTCTCTCTCTGTTTGTTTGTTGTTTGTTTTTTACATTTATTTATGTTGTCTAGTGCGTCCTCTAGTCTCTACTTCCTTCTCCTCACGTCTATGAGTGCCAAACAGTACCTGTGTGTTTATTTATGTTGTCTAATGCATCCTCTAGTCTCTACTTGCCGGTCTCTCTGGCCGAGGGGTTACAACACTTTCTCCGTAATCCCGTTTATCACGCAGAGTCTCGTAGCGGACGAGAGCTGGAAGCGGTTCCACCCCCGCTGGTGACTTGCGGGATAACTGAGCCGGCAGCTCAGAAAGCAATGGCAAACTACTGAGCGTAATCTTGCCAAGAAATCAACAGACAGCTGAAAGATGCTGCTGTTGACAGCGATGTCCTGTAAAGGATATGCGGAAAAGAAGTCTCTACTTCCTTCTCCTCGTGCCTATGAGCGCCAAACAATAACGTGTGTAGTTATTTATGAACTGTACAAAGCTATTGGCGTGAGTTGTTTGAGGGCTACGTTCCATTGACAGCTTGAAAACAGGAAGGGGTGTGTGTGTGTGTGTGTGTGTGAGAGAGAGAGAGAGAGAGAGAGAGAGAGAGAGAGAGAGAGAGAGAGAGGAAGGGAGGGAGAGAGGGGAGAGGGGGAGGGAGAGAGGGAGAGAGAGAGAGCGCAACACTTCCTCTTCTGCCTTTTGTCTGCCAAAATGGAACACAGGCCGGCAACCAGCTCCCGCCAAGCCGTTTGAAGACTTATTCGTGATTTGTCGCATTTTGCAGCAAAAGTATGTCTATCGGGTCAGCTAGACAATTTAATGGCAACCTTCCTTATTTGCCTCGTACTACATGCGTGGTAGGTTAGTGTTACACCGCAGGCCTGATAAGGCGAACACACCTGGGACCCCAGAAATAGTTTTTCTTATCAGAAATTCCTCTTTTAGAGTCCAATCAAATGGTAATGCATTTACAACGTACAATACAATATTGTTCTTCACAACAGAAATTCACCACATCTGAGATCGCCTTAAGCGGTTTGCACTACTATTTGTTTACTTCCCTGATGGTCCCTGGTACGAGCAAATGTAACATTTGATTGCCCTTAATTTATTTGTGTAACTCCGCTATTTCAATGTGAGAAGCTGCTTCATATTGTTCAATGTTATTTTTGTCTATTCCTGCCCTATATCCCCCACCCCCTCCCAATTTGGGGTGAAAGTCCTCAATCAATTCAACGCAAACCCTCCGAACTGTTGCTATCTCCTGCAGCTCCGTCCTGTTCTCACCATATTATTCATCTCATCTGGAACTGTTCCTCTTCTACCTGGCGGTGTCGAGGTGGAGCATAAACAGCGGGAGAGTGCCCGTTTGTGGGCTTCATATATTGAGATTCCCCTAGACTCTGTTGTTCCCTCTGTCCATCGTTTACGTGGTCAACGTCTTCTGCTTCCATTTGGTCAGTACATAATTGCTTATTGTGGTATACTATTAGTTGGTAAGCTGGTTAGTTACATGACCACACAATTTGACATGCTGCCTTCTAATAAAATCTAGCGCTGCTATAACCCCCACTTTCCTGACTTCTGCATTTCTGATTTTCTCTCTTCTTGACACATAGAGTTTTCTTCTCAGGAATCATCTCATTTATTGTTGTGATTTTTATTTTCTCTGTTTCTGTCATTGTCCAGGTTTGGCATAGTAGTGGTAGCATAGAGTTGGTAGGAAGATTGTGTTGTAGAGTGCTTTCTTAGTAATCATGGATACGTGTTCGTTCTTTAGTTTTGGTGCCTTTTGTCCAATGAGTTGGTGTGCGATATTGCATCTGTTTTCGATCTCGTATTCTGATTTGCCATTTGATGCTATTATACTTGCCCGTGTTTTAGTCTCCCGCTATTTTGTTCGCCCTGTGTGTTCCAGACAAGAAATTGTCTAGTATACTATCCACAAGTTTTATCAGTCTGTGTCCTATCCAGCATCAGCCTCTTGTCCTCACCTGTAACTTCATTGAACAGTGTCTTATTCCATGCTCCACATTGGTGATTTTAAATGTTTCTTTAGCTGTTCCTATTCTTTCTCGCGTCATCCATTATCTCTTATCTCTACAGTTGTCAAACAAACGAGCCATGACTCGAGTTAGTTTCAATTCTCCAGACAATAGGACGAGTGGGATGCACGAGTCTACATATGATTCTGTGACGCCGCGGCTCAATGTGTAGTCTCGTGGCCTCGCTATCGCGAAGGACCCTTTTAGACGCCTTTATTCGCGTGGGCATATGGTGCTGACCCATATTTGTATAGACCAATGAGCACTCGCTGGTCCCCGTAGCGAAGGGCTTACGGACGCGGTTCGTAATTCCGTACACCCGCGTTCGAAACACAGCTGCGCGCCATTTAGCAGCAGATCGCGTTGTGTTGGTTTTGCTTTGATATCGGTGCCGGTCGTTCAGAAAGCAATGGAAAATTACTGAATGTAAACTTGCCAAGAGATCACAGCGACAGAAATGCTGGTGTTCACTGCGATGTCCTGTAAAATAAAATTATGCAAAAAAAAATTTTAAACAAAAAACTCAGAACGCAGTGGCTGATGTGGTCGGTATCACACCGGTGGCGTTTGCTTCTCACAACATTTGTTGGTACATTTTGTAGGCGGGGATGATCTGGGAGCCCAGGTCTATTTTAACAATCCACTCCGACACAGATTAGAACCCCTGACCTCCGCGGCGGGTAGGCAAGCGCCAGCTCTACAGTAGGGATGTGGAATGCTAGCTAATGTAAACAGTAACGAAGCCTTTCCAAAGCTGTGATGCGTATTTGGTTAGTTAGTTACATATCCTATACAAGATGTCGCAGTCAACCCCAGCATGTTTTGGCTTTGTGATTTCTTGACATGTTTATGTTCAATGGTTTGTCATTGCTGTCTGAAGGATACCACACTCATACCATTGTATAACAACCAATGCTAGCCGGTCTGCTTCCAAATCACACGCAGCTGTGTTTCGAATGCGGTATGCGGGATTACGAATTGCGTCTGTAACCCCTTCGTCACAGAGTAGGTGTATTTGGTCTAAGGCATCAAAGAAAGGACTTCTTATATGCCGTGAAGCGGAACACACATGCGCTGTTAGGTCACATCATGCTGGCCGACGTTACTTCCCATCAATTTGTCTAGTACCTATTTTAGGCTGGGTCGATCTGGAAACTCGGGTCGATGATTATAAACACAAGTCCCAACTCGAGATGGGTTCTTCTTCTGCGTTCATCCGGAGTTGTTTTTTTTTTTTCCGGACGTGATTGCGATGTGCTTGTTTACAGCAGAGCTGCGTTCTTGCGCCGTTAGGCAGACACATCCGACTTCTGATGGCATTTGTTGACCGGGTTAACCTTCCCGGGGGAGATGGGTTCGACGACAGGACCGCGAGTAAGCGTGCTAGTCCTTGGCAGAGTAACTAATGGATGCTGATTTTTTTTTTTTTTTCGCTCGCTGAGAACTCAAGCGTAGACCATTCACGTGTGCCTACTTCTAGTGCACTGAACTGATTTTTGAGTATGGATGAACTTTTTCTCTTACCAGTGTCCCACGAAATCAGGCAAACCCACTCCGACTTCTGATATACAGTATTTGTAACTTAGGTCCCCGAGTCAAGGGCGAGAAGTTAACATTAATTGTTTTGCAAACAGAATAGTTTCGGGGAATTCCAGCTGACAATATTTACAGTACATTATCACGTGCCTGATGACGCCATAACTTCCACTCGCGAATCTTGGTAATGGAGCCGTCTCATAGTACTCTCAGACAAGGATGATTAATGAGTTGGGTTGCTTTTTTTTTTTTTAAACAGTATGTTACAATCACCCTCAGCATTCTTTGGCTGTTTGTGATTTTTCTTGGCAATTTTACGTTCAGTTTGCCAAGGCTTTCTGACCCATTATGAAAATCAAAGCAATGCGGGCTGCTTCCGAATCGTCTGCAATTGACTTCACACTCGTCGGTATGGAGAAACAACGTCCGTTAGCAGTAAGCCAAAGACGCTAACGTCAAATAAGAAGGGTAATAAATAAGCAGTCACGTTTGTACCGTTCCTTAAATTAAAATTCTTTCACCAATTGCGCATCGTAAAGAATAGGCGACACCGGCCACCGTCGTGACAAAAAAGTCACAAATGAGAAAACCTTCTCACAACAGAATAATCACAGCATTTGTGGGTTATGGTATAACCATAATTGGGATCCTGTCCAATCCCAGGGGCTCCGTGATTCAGCTGAGACCCTTCTATTATGTTCAGAGAAGAAGATGGGGAAATCAATGATAGCCTCAACTATCATGAAGATGAACCTTGAATTCAACTCGTCTGTGATGGCTTTCACCTTCCTTAAGGCAGCAGGTGGTCGAACTGCTCCCCATGCTGATCCGTGTTTAGCCCCATTCTGCTTATATTGTGTTCACATTATATTCACAATTTGCTCCACGTTATGCTCACACTTTGCTCCCATTCTGTTCACAATTTATTTTATTCTACTCACACCTTACAGTCGTTACAGTGGAGAAATACATCATTCAGCATCCCTGAGGTTCACGTACGTACGTCACGTACGTACGTCACTCACTCACACAAACAAGGAAGGTGCGCAGCAACGTCAAAGTCATGTCGACCGTTGCCTTTGAATCCCATGGAGTGGTGCATCACGAACATGTTCCACAAGGCCAAAACATTGTCAGCGAGTACTGGAAGACATCCACTGCTTTAGTCATGCAGTGCAACACAAGCGAACAGAACTTGCCGACAACGGGAACTTTGTAGCTCCATCATAGCCATGCACCCGCACTTTCTTGGCCAAGCACAACATTCCTACACGACTCCTTGCCATTTGCAGCTGTTCCCAAAGCTGAAAATGTTTCTGTAAGTGACCTGCTTTGAGCCACGAGAAGACATTATAGGAAATGAGACAACGAGGCAGTACTTCATTCCCAAAGAGGACTTCATGAAATGCATCAAATAATTGGCGGGGCCGCTAGGGGGCTTGTGTACAGTCCCAAGGAGAGTATTCTGAAAGGAATTCGTACTTCAGACCTCCAGGTGGGTCATTGTATTTTCCCGGCCAAAAGTTCCGTACTTTTTTAAAACAAATATTAACATTTTAGTTGACAATAAAAGAGTATTTAAAATATATAATCAGGGAAACCTTGCAGTTTTCAAGAATTTGGCTTCGTGGACACTAATTATCATCATCATGTGTCATGCTGATATAAGTGGGCAACCATGCATCGCCATCTCACACGATCACGATAAGCTCTGTGTTTATGTCCCGATTATGCCTAGGTATTTATCATCCTGCCGTTCCCTTGCTCTTTTCCCATCAATTTTGCCAGTTGTCACTTAGTTTTAAAGTTTATTCCTCCTCATAATGTGCCCCTAAACATCTTGACTGTCTACATTTTAATTAATCTAATCAATTCATGGTTTTCATTTGTTTCATGTGGGACTTGCTCAATGTGTTTTCTATATGTCTACAGATTCTTTGCATTTTCCATGTGACATTCCCTACTGGGCGAGGCTGCTCATATGAAGCACCACATTATGTTGTATATCTGATAATCTGTGAACTGACCAATCATGATCCTCTAGGCATCTATAAAGATAGTAGTTTGCCATTGCTTTCCTTCTTGGCAGTGACCATATAGATCGGTGACTTTAGCCTGTGTCTCCATTTGTGGTAATTATTCGCAACTGCGGAGTGCTATCGAGAACAAGTCACCCGAACTGTTCAAGAAACACGATACAGGGGAGAAAATGGCACGAGGCAAGACCAACACCAAAAGACACCCGACTTACAAGATGAGCAGCGTGAGAGCCGCCAAGACCTCAAAGATGACGAGAGGAGAGAACATGCCTGCGAGCTGCAGCAAAGAACCAGAACTTACAGTAACCACAAATGAAGCTGCCACGAGGAAGACCAACGACAACCCATCACAAACAAGAGCCAAGACAGTTGAGAAGAGGAGAGAGGAGAAAGACACCAGAGCCAGAAACACCGACTCACAGATGATCAGAGGGGTTGTCAAACGACAGATCCTGAAGCAGCTACAACAGGAGAATCTCCATATCTGAATCTTGAAGGCAGAGCGGCTGCTGACATACTCCGAGATCCCTACAACTTTAGCGATGGTGACAACAGAGGGCAGCGAGATGCCAATCACAGTAGCTATGAACAAGAAAGTACAACAGTCTGAAAGATTAATTCCAAGAATCATTCAAAGCTCAAGATGCGAGAGGGCCGGCCACAGCAGAATAGCAGGTCCGCATGGCTGAATGGACAAGAACGGTGTTCTTAAACATCCGGTGTGATGATGCCAAGGTTAGCGTTTTATCCCCTACACCGGACAGCTCGACTAAAATGTTGACTTGTCGTCCTTGACTTAGGGACGTTAATTACAAGTACCTCTGAAGTCAGAGTGGGTTCGCCTGATGGTGAGGGACCCTGTTAATAGCAAAAGCTAACCCGCACTCAAAATTCAGTCCATCACTACTATAAAAATAGTGTGTATGGACTACGTTTGAGTTCAAAGCGAGCGAGCAAAAAAAAAATAAAAAAGGGATTGCACTGTACCTATTTTTCACAGTCACTCTGTATTGTTCTTGAATTTCTTTATCTACTTTCAGAACCTCTTTATTAATTCTCAAGTTCTTAACCTTTTTTTGCCTATCTTTAATCTTACTTTTATTTGTTCACATAGTGGCACATGATCACTATTACAGTCAGCACCAGGCATTGTTTTTACATTAATTAACGCATTTCTAAATCTTTTTATTAACAAGTATGTAGTCAATTCGGTTGCGTATTTTCTTATCAGGGCTTAATACGTCTTAATACATTCCGTTTAATGTATCAAAAATCACTGTTAAAACCACAAGGAGTACAATGCAGCAAAGCTTGACTGAAATAAATCAGAACTGGAAACCTTTGTGTGAAATTTTCTATTAAATACCCACCGGAAATCCCCATAAAACTCTTTATTGGTCCCAGGGAGATTGTGACCCACCAGCTGGGAACCACTCCCAGTACTGATTAAGTACATTCTCTCAGGACATTGAATCTGCAAGATGATGTGTCCCCAAAGTTCCACTGGACAACGGACTGGTGTATGTTGACAAGGAAACAGCTAAAGCCCGTGGAGGTCACATGACCCACCAGGACCTAACCCCACCCAGGCTGCACGTCCTGTGCTGAGTCATGACCTGGTTATGTCAAATGCCTCCCCAAGATGTGCAGGGTTTGGGGTGGGGAAGGAGAGCTCTGCAATACAGGCTCCATGGGGATGGTTCATTGGTAGCAGGTCAGGAGAACAGTCTCCACACCAACCTGACTTCAGGACACAGACATCATCATGTGCCATGCCGATAAGCGTGGAGGATCATGTTTCGCCATCTCGCACGATCTCCTGAGTCGTGGATCAGCTCTGTGTTCTTGTCTTGGTTATGCCATGTGGCAAAGCCATCACAATATTTATTTCTCTGCCTTGCCCTTCACTTGTTTAAGACTATTCACACTGGCCCGTAAGTTACACGTGTATTAGCTTTCCCTATTACCAGTGTCCCTCGCCATCAAATGAACCAACTCCAACTTCAGAGGTACTTGTAATTTACATCCCCAAGTCAAGGACAAGAAGTCAATATTTTAGTCCAACTGACCCGTGGAGGGGTTGAACTGATGTAGGGCCTCAACAGCAGTACATTGGATGTTTAAGAACATGCGTTCTTATTCATTCAGTCATGCTGACCTCCACTTAAGAGTTAAAATTCAGCGTCTTCCTGAATATTCACAAAAAATTCACCATAATATTTAAGAGAATGTATTTTAACCTTTAAACCTGTTTAGACAGATTCACATGGCAAGAAAATCAAGTGGGATTACTGAAGACAGAAATCTGTATTTATAAAATGTGAATCACTGTATAGTTCTGTGGAATAAATGAAACTTCAATCCTTTGTGCAACGAAGCCATCTCCAGGTACGTTATATCTACTTGATCAAACCCATTTTTTAGTCCGAACAAAATCAGTTCAGCCATCTTGTGGGTCATGGATGATGCTTGAACTTCAGACTTGAGTTCTTTAACAGGCATCCACTTGCAGGCGGATATCTCTTTTTCACAGGGGTGGAGGTCAAAGGTCAGAGGTTTTAGCCTGTAACACCAGATACATGCCATCTTTCAATAAAGTTCTCATAAGCTGTAATACAAGTGCTCCCCAATCACCCACATTACAAACATCCCTTTTGTCACAATCCCCTGCAACAGGCAGATATTGGCTGTTGTATAAGGTCCCTATAGTCTTCTGATATCACTGAGTAGTGCAGGATGGATCAGCCACAGGTATTACAACACAGATCATTACTTTGATCAACTGCTAGAAGTCACTGGATAACACTGGTTATCGCGCACACAACTTTATTGAATATGAAGAGACATGATGAAAACATGACATCACTCCCAGAAATCATATTAGTACAGGGAAATACACACTGCTGCCTTTGATCGGCCTTGTACATAATTAGTTGCAACGGACTCTTTCCCGTGTCCAAACTCAACAGAATGCCTGGCTAAGTTTCCCTCCTTAGCCCAAACACGGAGTAACTGGCTAGTTTCCTTAGCCCACAACTCCATTCTCCTGGCTAAGCCTCAGAACTCCACTGTCTGGCTAAGTTCCCTCCCTTAGCCCCAGACTGAATGCCTAACTAAGTATCCAATACTTAGCCCCAGACCCAACTGTCCCCAATTTGCCCAGACTTCTGTCTTTATTCAATCTCCCTGGGCCCACCCATTAAAGTCTATTTCACCCTTGAACCCCATTACAAATTCCTCCAACATTATATTTCTGGGGGTTTCCTTTGTCTGTTCGTCTACTATCACGTTCTTGCCTCTCATTAGTGATTTCCTATTGACCCGTACGTGCTCTAACAATCACTGTGTTGGGGTTCAACCATTATCTTGGGATTTCTCCTCCATCTCTCTGACCCTACATCCACATTCCTCTTCTCTGACCCCTGTAACCTTGATTGTTCTATTAGATTCTTAACTTGTACATCCGTCCCATCTTGGCATAAAAACACGCACATTACACCTTTAAAGTGCTCCCCATTCCTGACAATATATTCATATAAAGCATTCCTAATTATGACATGAACAGCCATACAAAGCTCCCCCAATCTTTCACATTATAAACACCCCTTTAAAATATTTCCAATCCTTAAAATTTCTACATCTCTCATAAAGTGCTTCCCAATCCCTGACATGAACATCTCTATAAAGCGCTTCTAATCCCTGACACTGTAAACATCTATATAAAATCCCCCTTAATCCCAGACATAAATATCTCTGTAATGTGCTTCCCAATCCCTGACATCATAAATATCTCTGTAATGTGCTTCCCAATCCCAGACATAATAAACATCCCTATAAAGAATTCCCAATCCCTGACACGGAGTCATGCTCATCAATATCTGCTCCGGTTCCTGAAAAAATGAACTGGAGAGAAAAGTGAATGGGGAGCATGTAAGAGGAAGGCAATGTTGCATGTGGGTGAACAATTTAAAATAGATGGCCTGTATGAGTGCCCTGTGAACAGCGAGTCATTACAGCCGACATTTAATGTGGAGAGGACACATGATCATGATTCATGAATGCCAACTATGAAACGACATGGCTATTAATGAGTTAACAAAGTACAGACTCATGATTCAGAACCAAGCTTAGAACCAGATGAAGAATGGTCAAGAAGAAGAATCAGCATCAATACATTCAGCACAACTGAAGTAAAATCAGCACTGACATCTGTGTTGAGACTGAGCTCCAGTAAGCCTGTCAGATGTGCAGGGATGTCAGTATTTAACAGTAAGCTCTGCAAACAATAAAAGGTGGTACAAACCTGCAGAGAACATACAAGTCAGATCGGCCAAAAGCACCAGGCAGGTGGTGATGTTGTCTAAATGCCAGGACGGATTGGAATTCTGGGGACAGAGAAACCAGGTCATGGACATGCTATGTATGTAGGTAACATATGGTAACATATTATGTGTCTGCAGATGAAGGAGTCACAGTGTTGTTGTAGTGGTGGTAGTCCTGGGTTCAAATCTCTCATGAGTGGGTCTACAGAAATGTAATATGTTTATGAGTAGGGCTACAGAAGTATATGTATCTGAGTTACGGTAAAGAAGTATGTGTGGGACTATATAATACGAGTGGGATCTACAGAATTTTATGTATGTGAGCGGATATACAGAAGTATAATATGTATGCGAGTGGGTCTATGTAAGTATATGTATGTTAGTGGATATACAGAAGTATATGTATGTGAGTGGACCCAAAGAAATAATACACATGTGAGTGGATCTACAGAAGTATGTGTATGTGAGTGAGTCTTTACAGGTATATGTATATGAGTTGACATATTTGCCACCGCCATAGGTTTTGGTTATTAAGCCTTTTTGAAGCACAATATAACAAACTATCGTCTGTCAAGACGGAAATGTGCCAATGAATGAGGTATGTGATTTGACATACATAAGTATATTATGTGAATGGATCTAAAGAAATAAAATGTATGTGAATGAATCTATAGAAGTATATGCATGTGAGTGGATTGACTGGCACCTTGCCATATTGACAGATAGTTTGTAAAATGAAGTTATACTTCTCCATAATACAAAGCTTGGGCTGAATTTAGAGACCATGTGTTGCCCATGCAGCATGATCCCTCTTTTGGCCTGTCTAGTTTACTCCAGAGGAGAGGTAGAACCAATACATCTGGAACAAGACAAGCTGCAGAAGCTGCCAGATCAGCAAAGCAATACACTGTCTGTCTGTCAGAGCTTCCATCCTAGACTAGTTGCCGACCAAGGCTAAGGGTTTGGTTTGCCCTGCCATGACATTTAGTCTTTAGGTTGCATTTCCTCACACTAGGATAAGGCTTGTTCCCTCCAATTGCACTCCTCCACTTGAAGCTGCTGGCACAATGTAGGTATTGGGTTTGGTGAGCGCTTCTACCTTCCCAATTGCACTCCTCTGTCTGAAGCCGTTGGCACAATGTGGGGTGTCAGGTTTGGTGAATGCCGCCCAACATTTGGCGCTAACAGAAAGCAGGTAGTACCGTCTACTGTCATATGGTAGCTCATTCATATCTGACTAAGACATGACACTCATGTGAGTAGATATATAGATGTATATGTGTGTGAGTAGATCTACAGAAGTGTTTGTATATGAGTGAATCCACAGAAATAGTATGTGAGTAGATCTACAGAAAAGAGGGAGGGAGAGAGAGTGTATGTGTGTGGGTGTGTTGACACAGGTGCATACATTTGTGTCTGAGAGAGAGAGAGAGAGAGAGAGAGAGAGAGAGAGAGAGAGAGGGAGGGAGAGAGAGAGAGAGGGGGGGGGGGGGGGGGAGGGAGAGTATATAGAAGTATATATAAGTGGATTTTGTTGGAAGTAATGTTATGTAACATATCTTCCAGATAGACAGGCCAGTAAGCATCAGTTACTTCAAACAAAAACTACAGCATAATGTGACAAACAGGACAGTCACACAACTTATTATTACCTGTCTTGAGACCTGTTTCTTCATACACCTCCCGCTCCGCCGTCGCCACTGAAACAGAACATTAACTGATTCAGCGCAATACAAATGGTAGGTTCAGACCAAACATAAATGGATAGTGGAAAATGGGAAGTAGAGGTACTTTCAATTATGACTAGAAAGTTGTTATTATGGTAGCAGATATGTTGTATTATATATTAAATTACAGTGGGATACATAGGGAAAACAAAGCCCATGGCAGATACAGGAAGTTGCTTCAGACATGGCACATGACATGCTTCAGACATCAGATAAAACAGTAATGGTGTAGCCAGGTCAGATTTATGTTTTTCCCTGTCTTCTTCGTTTATCTTGCATCCCCTGTCAGAGTCCTAAGAATAGACCGAGATGACTTAGACTAGGACAGACAGAGCTAAAGACAGCCAGTCAATACGTAGTGACGACGGCACAGCTATGTAAGAGTTAAGGCGTGTCACAAGCAATGACACACCCAACCCCGTGATCAAGGACAGTTAAGAGTTCTACGCTTGGCAAAGACACTGGCCGTGTGAACAGAGTTCAGACGAGTGACCCATGACAAGGGGCCACATGACAGCAAAGACTGGACAGAGGTCAAGACAGAGCATGTGCAACCACGGACAGTGACAGACGTGTTGTAGTAAGCGAAGAGAGAGATTGCAAAGTGAGATGAATGAATGCGACTATGTTATGCTAGTTGGACAACTGTAATAGTTTGTGAGGTGACTGTGACAGGTTACAAGATAGGTGAGTGTTAGAATATTTGAGATGGCGACGGTCTTAATGTAGATATGCCAACACGGCGAGACTGAGTATTGATGGTCTGCATAGCATGTGTGAATAGAATATTAAAAGTAAATATATATGATATGGATCGTGTTTCGAGGAAACACATTGTGATATAGATTTTGTGTTTGATCATGTCTCGAGGACATTGTGATATGAATTCTGTGCTTATTTAGAGGGAAATAAAATTGCCTGACAGGGGATTATTTTGCCTGTCTCCAAGTAACATAACTCAGTGAAACGTATCTTACCTATTGGCGACCTGTGTGTAAGTGTGTTGTAAATACCTGGTCTTTGACAGGTAAAAGTGGGGGAATTTAATCCCATCTGAACTAACAGGACCTTAAGTTATAGGTAAAACAAAAACCTAATCGACAGAATTTCAATGCTTGCCCTACCTACAGCGACAACAAAAGACAGTGAAGTAGTCAGGTGCACGTCCCAATCAAAAAGACATTAAATAATGCAAATAAACCTAGACGATGACATGGAAATTAATACCGATTAACTAGCAGACAAACTAGTATAACTCACAGCCCCGATAAATAATCGTAGTCAATGGCGGACTTGACAGTTGTGTAGACAGACAAAGAACGAAAATAACATTATTATTTCCCCAGCAGATCAGTTTCACCAAGCAAGCGACGCCGAGGCAAGAACCAGTGAAAGGAAACCTCATCCGAAAGAACGATGATGTCATTGTAAATCAAGAGCCAGAGAAAAATGCAGATTAAGCTAAGTTATTGATTTGATTGCTATTTATCCAAATCTGTACCTTCTATTTTTGCTATTAAGAAATGTATTAATATTGATATTAAATATATTAATTGATGATGATTTGGAATGTATATGCTGAAGTAATAGACAAGCAATAATTTTGAGCGAGTGATTGTAACCAAAAGAAAGATATACATATAGTTTACTATTATAACATTCACCGACTTAGTAAAAAAAGGTGAAAACTTATAACTGAAAGCTACATTTATTCCCTTTTACTATAAACTGCAAGTGAATTAAAATGGCATCACTAAATGAATTTGTTGAAATGGGTATAAAATGTGGATTCTCATGAGAACAATTAGTAGAATGGAGCGAAAAGAAATTAAGAGAACATAACAAAAGGGAGGAGCGAATACAAGAAAGAGAATTAAGACAAGCTAAATTGGAGGTCAAACAGGCTGAAACAGACAGCAAAAATAAACAGGCAGAATAAGAATTAAAGCAAGCAGAAATAAATGCCCAGATTAAGAAGGATAAACTAGATGCACAAACTAAATTAAAACAGCTAGAGTTGGAAAACCAAAGTAACATAGCAGCAAAAAAGATAGAAAGTAAAGAACATGAACAAAAATTCAAGAAATATCCAGGAATCATACAACACTTCTGTGTGGGTGATATTATATCAGCATGGACACAAAATATTAAAACACTGATGACTCATTATGAAATCCCAAGAGAAGATTGGTGTGTTATACATATAAATCATCTTGCGTTGGAACCCTTAAACATTATCGAAACTATACCACAAGACCTAAGAAAAGTCTATGAATATGTTAAGAGTAGAATTATTTTTTACTTGATAGTCAGGGTTACAGAATACAATTTTCAAAATTAAACCCTAAACTTACCCAGACATTCTTAGACTATGTTTCAGAAGTGCAAGATATATTTAATAAATGGACTACAGCTGCTAAAGTGAACAACAATTTTGAATTACTAAAATACTTAGAGATAAATTTATACTTAGAGATAAATTACTGACGTCACTACAGACACCCTTTGCTAAATTTTTACAAGAAAATGAATGTAATTCCATCCAAGAGATAGAAAGAAAAGGTTCTGCCTATTTCACTGCAAAAAGAGATATTTTTTCAGTCACATCACAAGACATCACTTTTGGTGCTGCAGCCACATTCACCAAAAACAAAACACAGAGCACAGACCCTCTGTTAACTCATGGCAATCCCCTTTTAGAGATGTTCATGATAGGTTGCACTGTCTGTCTGATAACAACATTTCTTACTCAGTCTCAGATTGTTAAGTTGGCAGCTCTCCTCAGGTATCTCATCTCACAAGTGTTGATTTTATGAAAGTGTGATATGGATCAAATCCAAGTTTGAGATTGGTAGCATAGTGTTGGTGTGAATATGTTGTTTATTATCTGTCATTTTGCGGACATGGGTATATTTGGATGTTTCAGTATGGGTGATAGTTGATATGTAAGTGCACTTGCTTTCTGACATCTGTCTTTGATTTCTCTGTCCAATCTGCCATCTTCTCTTGAAATACTACCAAAACAGGGGGTAATTTCAAGACAGATAGCATTATAGATGGGTAGAGCACTATTTGGAGCTTTACTCAAGTGAGACCAAACTAGCGGATGATGCCCTCAACGCCATAGAGGCTCTACCAACTCTTGACCACCTGGATACACTTCCCACCATAATAGAAGTTAAGTGTGCTATAAATGAACTTGCATCTGGCAAGGCTCCAGGTACGGATGGGATTCCAATAGAGGTTATCAGGAGTGGGCAAGACACACTCACTCTACAGATCCACCAGCTAATAGAGCTATGCTGGCGTGAAGGACAAGTCCCACAGGATTTCAATGATTCAAGCATCATAACGCTGTATAAGAACAAGGGCGATCGGAGCGACTGCAACAACTATAGGGGTATCTCACTTCTGTGTATTGTTGGAAAAGTATTTGCCAGAATTGTTCTGCGCAGACTTCAAGTCCTAGGAGATCAAGTCTACCCCGAATCACAGTGTGGCTTTCGACAGAACCGGTCTACCACTGATATGATATTCTCATTGCTACAAATGCAAGAAAAATGCAGTGAACAGAATCAACCACTGTTTATTGCCTTCATCGACCTCACAAAGGCATTTGATTTGGTCAGTCGTGAGGGTCTGTTCAAGGCACTAAAGAAGATTGGCTGCCCACCAACTCTTCTGTCCATTGTGGAATCGTTCCACACAGGCATGAAGGGTATAATCAAGTTTGATGGTGCAACTTCTGAAGAATTTGAAATCAAGAGTGGAGTTAAGCAAGGTTGTGTACTAGCTCCCACCCTCTTTGGAATACACTTTTCACTTCTACTGAAATATGCATTTCGTGATCAGGATGGTGGTATATACATTCACTCACGCTCAGATGGCGGCCTCTACAATGCTCAGAGATTGAAGGCTAAGACCAAAATTAGGAGGGTACTGATCAGAGAGTTGCTTTTTGCAGATGATGCTGCAGTTACGACCCACTCTGATGAAGAATTGCAATGTCTACTATCTGCATTCTCCAATGCTTGTTCTGAATTTGGTTTAACAATTAGCAAAAAGAAGACACAGATTATGTCACAAGGTGCACATGGGGTACCATGAATCTTTATTGATGACGCCGAACTAGAGATAGTAGACCATTTTACATATCTAGGATCAGTGGTAAATATCAAATTATCCCTAGATCAGGAAATCAACATCCGGATTGGTAAGGCAGCAACAACAATGAACAGGTTAAGAAAAAGAGTCTGGGAGAACAGGAAGCTTACTGCCAAAACAAAAGTCCTTGTCTATCAAGCCTGTGTCCTTAGTACTCTTCTCTATGGCAGTGAAACCTGGACAACTTACTCACACCAAGAGAACAATTTAAACAGCTTTCATATGCGGTGTCTGCGAAGAATTCTTGGTATTAAGTGGCAAGACAAAATCACAAATACTGAAGTATTGGAAAGATCAGGTTGTGTGACAGTTTATTCCATGCTCAGTCTTCGTAGACTTAGATGGATAGGACATCTTAGGAGGATGGATGATGGTAGAATACAAAAGGATATCTTTTTTGGTGAATTACAGACGGGTAAGAGATCTCAGGGTCGGCCTCTACTATGCTACAAAGATGTGTGTAAGCGGGACATGATTGATGCAGGCATTGATAATGCACATTGGGAGCAAGTCGCCGCTGAACGTGTTGCATGGAGGGCAAATATCAGAAATGGAATAAAGTCAAAGGAGAAAATTATTGCAGAAAAGTCACACACCAAGCGTTTGAGACGTAAGATGGTGCATGATGGTGGAAATGACCACGTGTTCACATGCACCCACTGTGAACGGACATTTACAGCGCAAATTGGCATTATCAGTCACACTCGCTACCGCCATAGTTAAAAGTTATTATGCCTTTTTAAAGCACAAACTATCGTCTGTCAAGACGGCAAGGTGCCAATGAAGATGAAGAGCATTATTTGGATAAAATGTTACATGTTTGCAGTCACTAGGTCATTACATGATGGGATGAGGTTATCTGTGGCCTTCCTCGCATCCTTTCTGTCTTGTTAGACACAGCATTAGCCAAATGACTATTTCAACTAATAGTATTGCTTAATACACACAAACAATACTAATACTGCTAGATAACTAATAAATTTAACAAATAATCTTAAAAGGAAAACTTATCACAAAGAGGCACAATACAATATATGATATCAACAAATGTCACATTTAAAAATAATTCATATTGATCATTTAATTCCCAATGATAAATAATACAATTTCTACTGATCATCAAATTCCAATGCGGTATAAATTTACAATGAACATCAAGTTCCAACTCGGTGTCAATTGACAGTGATCATCAAATTCTAATGGCGCATCCAATTTAAAAGGGTGTAAAAGGCAAGAGGATCAACTTAATTGCCCTGGTTTTTATCCCACATGGCTCGGTCTCTTTCCGTAGAGTGACCTGCTGAAAGCGTCGTACGAAGCACAAACTCCGTAGTTCCAGTGACGACACCCAAGCATTTCTGAGAAAATGGCTCCCATGAACAAAACAGTGTAGGCCAGAATTACAACCTTCAGATCACAAGGCAGGCAACATAACCACTTTGTTATGGAGACTCCCTGGTGCATCCATGTATATATTTATATAATGGAGTTATCAATGTGTGCTTTATACAACAGGTGTCAGTCTATGCTTTATGTAACATAGGTATCAGTTATCTATAGAAAAGAACAGACAAAGAGAGGAAGGGAAGAGGCAGCAGATATAGATCAGGATAGAGCTAAACACAGAAGGAGACAATGAGATGAGATGAAGCAAAAGGACAGACAGACCGACAGACCGACGGACAGACGGCCCAGCCGCCCACCCGACAGACAGACAGACAGACAGACAGACAGACAGACAGACAGAACACACACCAATATTTTCCCCAAGGTCAGACAGTCCTCCAGGAAACTTCCAGATCTGAAACTGAGATTAAAACACTAATGAACACATGAACAAATAAAGAAATACCAGATTAATTCATTATCCATCAATTAAATAAATGAACTGATGAACAAATAAGTCAATTAATAAACAAATAATTGGTCAAACATGAGTTAATAGTTGAATGATGATTAAACAAATAAAGACCAAATAAATTAAATAAAATCTCTCTCTCTCTCTCTCTCTCTCTCTCTCTCTCTCTCTCTCTCTCTCTCTCTCTCTCTCTCTCTCTCTCTCTCTCTCTCTCTCTCTCTCTCTCTCTTCCTCCACCATCTAGTGAGTACAAACACACATTCTCACACACAAATATACAATTACAGACCTTGTGTGTCTGCACATTGAGAAAGTAAACAGACTGGACATGAGAAACATAAAAATGAAAAGCCAGATAACATGTATATGTGAAGACAACAGACGAAACACTAGAAATAAAAACCATGAAAATGAAAAGCCAGGCAACATGAATAAGTAAAACGGTAAAGTACAGGACCCCTGTACACACTTTAAAATCTTTTGGGTGCTCAACCCATATTTTGATAGTCCCATCAGCACTCCAGAAGTAATATTATGCCGGCCGCCTTTACTTGCCAAAACATTTCCTGAGACAAATTTTAGACTGGCAAGATCTGGGAAGCCGGGTAAAATTTCAAAATCGACTTGGATGAAAATTCAAACCTATGACCATCGGGAAGTTAGGCAAGAGTCTAGCCGCTAAGCAAACATGTTCCCAGGTAACATGCATACGAGTATGTGAATAAAACAGAGACACAGCACTCACAGGTCTGTTCTTGTCCTGAACTACCAACACCTCCCACGTGTTTTCATTAACCACAATTCCTGCATGAGAAAAAGGTAAACAATATAGCTAATGTGATCACAATAAGCTACACAGATTACAAAATGGTATCGATATAAGGCTTTTCTTGCTGCTGAGCTTTAACAGGATTCCAAATAAATACAAAATATATGACAGAAGCTAGATGGATTAAAAAAACAACACCAGCTACAGGCAACCATTTTGAGCAGTCTTTATCAATGGAACAACAAAAACGAAACAATAAATAATATATTTGAAATGGACAACACAAAGGAATACTTCTCTGAACGGTGTTCAATCCAGGAGATCTAGAACTTAAAAGTGAAATATCGAACAAGACAGGTATACAGGAAGCAGAAAGTAAAAGGAAACCAAAAAAAAATACAAACCAAAAAATTGATGCATTGTGTTAATATGTACATCGTAGATACACATACTACAAACCAGCAAATGCTATTATTAAAAAGGCAACAAGATTACAAATATTTTGAAATGCTGTGTTCCCTCAGAATGACATTGCTATCTATGAAAAACAGTCTGGGGATAGTTGTCTTATGTGACCAAACTCCACCATAACTATCATCATGTAGCACAACTTTTGCAGAACATCACACTCTTTATGTCCCACTAGAAAGGCTCTTTTTTGGCTCTCTGCCTTATTCATGTTCATGCCCAAGGTGTTGCTAACGTCATGTGTTAACCTTTACATTACAACCGCTGCCTCTTTTTCCAGGAACCATGCACTCCACCGGAGTTAATTCTGAACCAATGTAGCATTGAATAAAGCCAGAGAATATCCATTTCCATTCCAAACTGTAACATTTAACACAGCCAAAGAATTTCTATTTCTAATCCAAATCACTGTAACATTTAATACAGCCAAAGAATTTCTATTTATATTCCAAATCACTGTAACATTTGATGCAGCCAAAGAATTTCAATTTCTTCTTCTTCTTCTTCTTCTGCTTTCATCAGGAGTTTTTTTTCGGACGTGATTGCGTTGTGCCTGTTTACAGCAGAGCTGCGTTCTTGCGCCATTAGGCCGACACATCCGACTTCTGCGGGCATTTGATGACCGGGTTAACCTACCCGGGGGTTTCTTAGGACGTTAGACTCTCACTGTTGTGGTGTTATCTCCCATCCCAGCTGGCCCATATAGAACAGCCAAAGGCATCCTGGTCAGCCCTCAAGGGAAGGCAGGGGCAGACCATGGGCATTCCCCGCCATCCAAGGAGGCTTCCATAATTGCAGAGCTAACACACAGCAGTCTGGTACTGGGTTCACCCAAGGAATCGTCACGTCCTGCACATGGCTGCTTAGCCTCACTTCCGTATATTGGGCCTTCCGTTCACCATAGGCTGTTCTTCCGGAAGCCAGAAGAATGCAGTCTGCAGATGACATCCACATAGTGCGTTTTCGATTCAGACTTTTCACGTAATGGATTTGCTATCCGAGCAATATTCCATTTTGTGCCACTAGGACACTTTTTCCACCTTTTATGAAGCCCACACAGTGAGCTTTCGATTCAGACTTTCCACGTAATGGATTTGCTATCCAAGCAATATTCCATTTCATGCCTCTGGGAGGCTTGTGTAACCGACATGCTTGTGGTATGAAGTGTGGCAGTCTAAATACTTCTTCATGCACCTTTAAATGTAACCTGAATGTAGTTAAAGTAAGCTGCAGTCAACTTGAGCTTGTTGATATCTTCATAGAGCTTGTCCTCGAATGAAGCAGGTGTGGGCCAAAATATCTTTCTCTGTTCTGCATATATTGGGCACTCTTGCAGCAAATGAGTCTATTTCCCAGTCCTCCAATTCATCTCCTCTTTTGTCAGTATCTGGGTATCCCCATCTTTCTAAACGGCTATTAAATTCTCCGACAATAATGCAGTTTGTGTCAGTTATTTTCATGTTTGAGAGTGTAAGGTCTGCTGGGCTATACAGATTGTAGATTCTTATTTTCACATCCTTTATCATTATATCAACACCTATAATTTCCGTTTGGTTGTCAGAGATCACAGATACTTCGCTGCAAGGTATTGTATTTCGTGTAAGTATTAGAACTCCTCCTTTGTGTCCTTCGCAGTCGAAACGTGTGGCCTGATATACTCTGATTGGGAATTTGCGATTGGTGTTGAGGTGTGTCTCTTGAATGCATGCCACATCTATTCTATCTTTATGAAGACGCTGTGCTAGGGAGACTTTCTTGTTGTACACTCCTTCGGCATTCCACTGTAGTATGTTGAGTGTCCGGGGTATTTGGTCAATAGCTCTTAACCTACTCCTCTGTGCCTTGACTCCACAGCACAGGGGAAGGTGACCACCAGTAGTCATGGGTGGACCCCCTCGAGGCAGGGGGCCCGGCACTATCACTGCCTGATGGGACTTCGCGGGATTAGCACCATAACGATTAATTTTGATTTGTGACATCATGAACTAAGTTACATTGCACTGCTTTGTCAAGCCTGTGACTCAGTACATCCGATTTCGACAAGCATTTATTCGGGGTGCTTTCCCTAGCCTTTGACTGTCCCGTCTACCTACAAGGCAGCAGGTTTGTGTGTCTTTTCATCTGGTCCCTCTCCCTTGACCTGTCCGACATGGGTGACCCTACCAGTAGCTGTGCTACCGTCGGCATAGCTCTTGGGGTCATTGGAACACGCAAGTCCCTCTACCTCGTCACGGTGGACACTCAGCAGAGGTGGAATTTCAATTTCTATTCCAACCACTATAATGCTGTATACAGCCAAAGAATTTCCATTTCTATTGAACTGAAATATGCAGTTTGATTTGGTGTATGAAGACAATAGTTCTTTTATGGAAGGGGTAAGTATTGGGGTTATTTTATATCTGAATATTGGTTCAGTAGCAAAGAATGTGTGGTTTACAGCTGTGTTAAGCTGATCATGTATTTGTTTCATTACATCGTCTTCTGGAAAGATGAGCTGAAGAAACATTACCTGACACACCAACTTGGTGAGTGGCAAAGATTGGAATCCTGCTCTCCTGGTCTCCATCCAACCATAAGGCTAATGTGGCCTGGCCGCCTTCAGCGTGATGAAAGGTAAAGCCATACTTGGAAGCTACTGGAAGGAACCTGCCCTGAGACATATTCACATGTAACCAGACGCTGGTGACTCCTTGCTCTCGCCAAGCTTCCAGGGAAGCTGCGTATGATCAAAATTGTACATAAGATTTCCTTAACTTCTTGTGATGGTAAGTGATATTATAGTGAAGTAATACTTGCCTATGACACAAAGATTTAAACAAAAACAATCAAATACAGAGATTGTAGAAAAACTGGGAATGAAAAGAGTTTATGAAAGAAATAAAAAGAGGCAAGTAAAATACTTTGGCCACATTAAAAGACAATACTCTTATAAAAACCCTACTGGAGGGTCAAGTTGATTGATTACAAGCGAGCAAGATACTGACAACGACACAAGTGGGAAGATAACATCAAGAGATGGACGAACAGCAGTCTTATAGAATGTACAATCCAGGCAAGAGACAGACATTGTTGGAGATTCACTGCATCCAACCTTCAATGTGGAGATGACACTTGATTGATTGACTGATGACAGAAAGGTTACAGTGGAATAGAAAGTAAGCAGAACTGTATAGTAGGGCAAGCACAACAGAAGGCTTCCAATCATTAGAAGCAGTTCCTTCTCACTTAATATTTTGGTGCCTGTACCTCCATGACACTCTCAGGGAGCTGGACCACCCAGGACATCACTCCCAAGTGTTTTTCTCTTGTTGTGTGTTCGCACATCTACCTTCGAGATGTTGCATTTTTAATGCATTTTTAACACTTATCCACCGGAACATCGCTTATGCATGCCTACCCTCAAGCTACTCCACTCTCGAGGAGGCGAACATTGCACACCCAGATCATCTACCAAAATTATCATTGTACCTTCCGTTCGATCGCAACAAATCCAGCTCCTTTTCTCAGGCTGATTTGCCTTATTTTTACATTTTTTTTCTTTATGTTAATTTAGTAGTATTATTGTTATTTAACTAAAGTGGGAGTTACATCAGCGCTAGATTTCATCAAAAAACAGCAAGCTAAATGGTTTGGCCACATATCTATATTATCAACTAACAGTATACAGCATACCATTACAAGCGATCGACTATCTGAGGAAGGAGCAATAGAACATCCTGTTGTACCTGTTACATACCACCAAAAGAAAAGAATGATCAAATAAGTTAGAAGGCCACCAAGATGACCAGTTGAAGATGATTGCCACCTTATGGACATATCAGAACAAATAATGATCTGTGCCTCAAAACAGGACAGAATAGATTACGCAACCACGTGTGTACAAAATTCAAGATTGGCAAATCAGCCATGTGCACATGTGGATTGGTGACACAGACAGCAGATCACATACTCCAAGACTGCCCAAAATATGACATATCTAGGCAAACCTTCTAGCCTAGAGAAACAACAGTGGAAGATAAACTCTAAGAAAAATCATACAAGAGACAACATTGCAGTTATATACAAAATGTCAAACGAATGAAAACAGTAATGAAGCTGTAAACAATGTTAACATTTCCTTAGCCTTTTCCAGACACATGTTTGTTACTCTGGCAGTCCAAGGTATTTGCTACACTCATATCAAAAACCACATCTCTGTTGTCTCCTAGTTCTTCCTAATTTGTTCATTCACATTACAAGATTCATTGCCTTACAGCACAACAGCTTTTGCTTAACATTTCAGTGCTCCATTAAATTCATTCATTCATTATGTGCCATGATGATAAGCATGGGTTCTTAATAAGATAACAACAAAAGACCAAATGTCACTACCTTTCAACAACTTGTCAAAGTCCTCCTCTGACAGCTCATCTACATTAAGTCTGTCAGAACCAGGTTTGGATAAGTCCACCCAAACTCCCTGGTATCTGTCGACTTCTCCCTGAAGCATACTCGAAGGTAGGCACCCGCATTTGCTGCTGGAGCTGAAGGGCACAGCAATCATGTGACAGATTTTTTCACATTTACAAGCCTCTAAACTTTGCCAACATCTGTGCTTTCTACTTGATCTGAAGATGGTTCTTTTCTGGCTAAAATTAGGCTCGCAGATAAGAGTCTGCCCAAGGACATTTGGTCTAATAATTGTACTCAAACTAGGTGGCCAAAGGCTGCAGTTAAAAGATGTGAACCAGGCTGGAATTCTGCCAACCACAGCTGATGAGTGATCCAGTAGAAATCTCATATTGCCAGACCCTGCTGAGTACAGAATAGCAGTGTTTGTTAATAATTTTGGGAAGTCTGATTTAAACAGATATTTGATGTAGGGAAACGGTAAGAATCTGATATAAAGAGTGTACAGATATGTGATGTGGGGAAACTTTGGGAATCTGATTTAAGCAATTTAAAGATATTTGAAGTAGGGAAACTTTGGAAGGCTGATGTTAACAATTTACGGAAATCTGATGAAGGTAAATTTTACAAGTCTGATGTAAACATTTTACAGGACAGAGACTCAGAGAGTGTAGCCAAGCTTCAATGTGGAGATGGTACTTGATTGTTGATTGATACTCAAGTTATGAATGTCTATAATGTTTATAATAAACAGATTTGGTTTCCTAATACACTGACTGAAACTATTTAATTTGTAACCAACAATATCGACGTTGCAAATAACCCCATCATTCTTTTTTATTTTTTACACTCGCTCGCTTTAAACTCAAACGCAGTCCATACACATGACTTCTAGTAGCACTGGACTGAATTTTGCGCCTGGATTAGTTTTCCTTGTTACCATTGTCCCTCACTATCAGCCGAACTCACTCCCACTTCAGAGGTACTTGTAATTTACATCCCTAAGTCAAGGATGAGAAATCATCATTATAGTCAACTTTTCGGTGTAGGGGTTGAACCCCATACCTCGGCATCAGCACACCAGATGTTGTAAGAACGTGCATTCTTATAAATTTGGCCTTCTTTACCTCCTACCCAATCATTTATTGGCTGAGATTTACTAGGCAATATTAGTTCAGTAGTTCACCATTGCTTTCTGAACAGCTGATGCCTCATATTATCAAAATCGACACAAAGCGACCTGCTTTCAAATTGCCTGCAGCTTATTTCGAACCCTCAACTGAAACCAACAACACAGCCAATACAAAATAAGTTTTAAATGCAGCAAAGCCAGTAAAGCATAGTTTTTAAAGAACAATGACCAAAACCAAATAAACTGAAAGATTCCATATTAAATGTTTGGTTACCATGGGGATAAGTAATGCTCCATAGTAGAATTAGTTCACGAGTGGATTTTTCTCGGAGACTCCTGGGGGTCGTCGCTGGAGCTACGGAGTGTGTGCTTTGTGCGACACTTTGGGCAGCCCGCCCTGCAGAAAGAGACTGAGCCATATGGGATAAGACCTGGGGCAATGAAGTCGATCCTCTCAACTATTAAGACTTTTTTAAAGTTACAAGTGTTTTAAGTATTTCAGCCTAAGTACAATCATTTATACACTTCGTAAGATATATAACTCTGCAACATGCACTTGACGAGCTGCAGCAAAATATGCCAGGCAATACATGGTACAACATTTTGTTCGTGGCTTCTGCAGTTTTTTTTTCTTTTTTTTTTCTCGCTTTTAATTCAATAGTCCATACACTTCTAGTGCACTGGGCTTATGCTTGCGTGATGAATAACTTTTCGTGTTTCTAGTGTCCCTCGCCATCAGGTGCACCCACTCCAACTTGTGAGGTACTTTGTCTTTAAACAATGACAGCGTACGAAATTTCAATTACACGCAACTCCAACTTCATTCTCAATCAACTTGTTACACTTTACACTTTACAGTACTCTTCTTACTTACGCTACGGTGATTCGTGAATCATCGATAAAAGCAGATATTTAAGTTAGAAATGCATTGGTTAAAATGAGAAGCTGAAGAACGGTACATAAACTAGTGTAAAACTGTAGATGTTTGTCTGGAAGCTCCTTGGTTCTTCTAATCTTCAAGTTTCTCAAGCCTGATGTGATGTAGTTGGCGATCTGACAGTGACGACCTCGTCTGCTGAGATCACGGCAACAGTAGCGTCCCTTGCCACTAGTCGTTCATTACCATCGTCATGTGCCTTGCCGGTGACACTCAACTTGTTACACTTTACACTTTACAGTACTCTTCTTACTTACGCTACGGTGATAAGAGAGACCGGCAGAAAGCAAACTATTGAAAGCAAACTATTTCGTACGCTGTCATTGTTTAAAGACAAAGTACCTCACAAGTTGGAGTGGGTGCACCTGATGGCGAGGGACACTAGAAACCCGAAAAGTTATTCATCACGCAAGCATAAGCCCAGTGCACTAGAAGTGTATGGACTATTGAATTAAAAGCGAGAAAAAAAAAAAAAAAAAAAACTGCATAAGCCACGAACGGCACCCGTGTGTTGCCGGGGCCCATAAGGGAAGCAAAGAATAGCAACACTGCAGCCTACCACGCATGTCGTAAGAGGCGACTAAGGAGGCTTGATGGTTCCGTCGCCCTGCTACTGAGTGAGTGCGTGGCGCGACACTGTGAGCTGTGAGTTTCGTGTGAAATGCTTTTGAATCTGCCCGAGGTTTTTTGGAATGTGACTGCATGTTCCGAGCGATGGCAGATGGCTATGTCCCAGAGTTGACCGGTTCTTGCCTTTTGCAGAAATGCGTGGCTGCTGGGCTTCTGGTTGACTGCCACTGCCATCGACGATGAACTGCATTTCGTGGACTGTGTGGGTGAACATCTAGGAAACATCCAGTTGGGAAAATGACTGCCGATTCCATCAGAAATGAACTGGGTGTTTTGTGGGGGACTATTGTGTTGACATTCTGGCGGTGGCATTATGCACAGTGTATCTGCTCGGGCTGTTGTTTGTCAAGACTCCTGTCTTCTCCACTTTTCACATTGGGCAGTGGGGAGCGTTTTGTGTGATATTCACTGGCACAGGAACGGAGCATAATGGGGATGACCCGTTGCTGTGAAGTTGGAACTGCGACTAACTAACTAACTAACTAACTAACTAACTAACTCACGGACAGAGGGAACGTATAACAAACATGTGTGGGACACTACTATGACTTTTTTACTTTTTTTTATTATTATTATTATTATATTATTGTATATCCTTTTTACAGGACATTGCTGTCAACACCAGCATTTTACTGTTGTTGTTGATGTCTTGGCAAGTTTACGTTCAGTAGTTTGCCTTCTGTGACTACATTCAAAAAAAAAAAAAAGTTACACATCCTTTACATGACGTAGGAGTCAACCCCAGGCATTTTTTGCCTGTTCGTGATTCCTGGGCAAGTTTTACGTTCAATAGTTTGCTTTCTGCCGGTCTCTCTGGCCGAGGGGTTACACCACTTTTTCCGTAATTCCGTTTATCACGCAGTCTCGTAGCGGGCGAGAACTGGGAGCGGTTCGTCCCCCGCTGGTGACTTGCGGGATAACTGAGCCGGCCGCTCAGAAAGCAATGGCAAACTACTGAACGTAATCTTGCCAAGAAATCAACAGACAGCTGAAAGATGCAGCTGTTGACAGCGATGTCCTGTAAAAGGATTTTTTTTTTTTTTTTTGCATATCTTTTACAGGACATCGCTGTCAACAGCAGCATCTTTCAGCTGTATGTTGATTTCTTGGCAAGATTACGCTCAGTAGTTTGCCATTGCTTTCTGAGCGGCCGGCTCACATACCCCGTAAGTTACCGATGCGATTCGAACCACTCGTGATTTTCACCATCATCACGTTACCGACGAGAGTATACGAGATTACGGAGAAAAGTCATAACCGCTAAGCCACGAAGCCGGCGTAAAAGGATATGCGAATTTTAAAAAAAAAGTTTGCTTTCTGAACGACCGGCTCCTGTACAATTTCATATAAAACCAACGCAAGGCGGTCTGCTGCCAAATCGCCCACGGATGTGATGACTACATTAAGGAATGATAACTGAATTAGAAGAATTGAAAGATGAAAAAAGAAAACTGAACAAAAAATGTGCTATTATCTGGTAATCTCAGGATGTGAAAATAACGTTTAGTTTCCCAACCTGTGATTATGTGATAAGTAGCACATTTTTTCATTTTTTTTTTTAAAGTTCCTGTCACTGTTCTCACTTTTTTGTCTTTCAGTTCTTGTCATTCGGTTATTATCGTCATCCAGTGCTTTGCCAGCTGGCGTGAGTGATCATGCTTCTCCACATGTTTAATTCATGTGTTGACTCCCTTCTGTGCCACGACACTAGCCTGTCCAGAATTTTCTTTCTTTCCACAATTCTTTTCGGTTTTCACAGCAATGTTTCAGTTTATGTCTTCTCATAATGTGGCCAAGAAAATTATGACTGCTTCTTTCTTATGTTTTTTTTTTTTTTTAATCAGTTATGCCGCGCTTAAAATAACCAGATTGGCCATCTTGGCTGTCCAACGAATTTTCAACATCTATATCTATAAAACAGAGTGTATGTTTGTGGGTATTTATGTATTGGATGCGTTCGATAACGGTGCATCCGATTGAGATGAAATTTTCTACACGTCTTCCTTTCATTCCTGTGCAACCGACTATAATAATTTCTTAATGTAAAATCTTCTACTTATTTAATAACATTTACTTTTCCATTTTCATTATATAATGTCTATATAGCAGGGGGACTTCACTCTAGAAAAGTTATTTCAAGGGGCATAACTTTTTAATAACATTTCTATATACTTTATAGTCATATTGTTGGACTTACTTGCACTATTGTTAAACTCTTTGTTTATAGTTATTTTTAGGCATATGATTTATAATAAATAATGATATAATCTTTAAGGCATTTTCAAAGTTTGTATAAAAATAATGCATAATGCATAACATTGTAACCCATCTTTCTCTGCTTACAGAACTTATCAACTGTCATGTCGGTGATTAAATACAGTTTTCATTAAAAATAATGAATGGTGTGTGGAAGGACATTCTTTTAAGTTACTGTGCGCCAGGAGCTGGGCGAAACCACGCAGGGTCAGATAGATAGACAGATAGTCGGGAACGGAAGCTTATTTGACTACTTATATGAATTAAATGACATGCTCCCCACCAGGGACTGGGTGAAGCCGGGTCAGACAGACAGACAGACAGACAAACAAGCAGACAGACAGACTTATAGATAGATAGATCCCCTCCAGGGCCTGGGTGGGGCCGGGTCAGCCAGACAGACAGACAGACAAACAAGCAGACAGACTGATAGATAGATAGATCCCTTCCAGGGACTGGGTGAAGCCGGGCCGGGTCAGCTAGTTCTTCTATAAAACTACATCTCAAATGCTTCTAGGGATTTTTAGGCTGTTTACTAATTAACTGGCCTGCCACGTGGCGAAGGTGTTGAGGACGCAGTTCGTAAACATATCCGCGGGCGATTTGGCAGCAGACAGCCTCGCGTTGGTTTTTTTACAAAATTGTATGAGTGCCGGTCGGTCAGAAATAAATGGCAAACTACTGAGCGTAAACTTACCAAGAGATCACAAGATCAAAAAATGCTTGTGTTGGCTGCGACGTCCTGTAAAGAATATGCAACTAATTTTTTTTTAACTAATTGGCTAATTGTCCAGGATTCACAGCCGCATGTTAAAACTGGATCTATGTAACATGCAAAAACTCTTTTTCTAACTTCCAAGGAAAAGAACCTATTGCATAAAATGTGCTTCATATTCGTCATAATATGCCTGAATGTAATCATTAGACTGACTGACTTCCCGTGTTTATATTTGTGTTGTGCGTATTTATTTCCTGACGAAGGCTAGTCGGCGCATGGTCCTTGTTTCCCCCCTGCTTGCCTGATTATTGTCCACGTTTCATATTCACACAAAGGTACAGGATCTATATAATAGCACTTCAACTCTTTTTCTAGTTGCAGTTGTCATTTTTTTTTCTATTGGTTAGTACGTTTTCCATTTTGCAAAAGACTATCTTTGCAATAACGATTCTTGTTCTAATCTCTTCAAAACGCATCCCATTAGATGTTATGGCCTTCCAAGATTAGATAGCTGTACCGATTAACTTGTTTAAGAATGTTGCCATATATCCGTATGTTGCCAGTCTCCCTGGCCTAGGTGTTGAGGACGTGTTCGTAATCCCGTATACTCTCGTACGAAACACAGCTGCGCGAGATTCGCAGCGGGTCGCGTCGTGTTGGGTACTTACGGAGGGTATGTGAGCCGGTCGTTCAGAAAGCAATGGCAAACTACTGAACGTAAAACTTTCCAAGACACCAACAGCAGCTGAAAAATGATGGTGTTGACTGCAATATCCAAAGGATATGAAGAAAAAAAAAATCCGTATGTTACATTGTATTTCTATAAGGGCTTGCGAACTCGATTTGTGAGTCAGCTTACCTGCGTTCGAAACACCGATTTTGGCAGCAGACCGCGTCGTGCTGGGTCTTAACGTGTTGGTATGGGAGCTGGTCGTTCAGACAGCAATGGCAAACTACTGAATGTAAACTCCCGGGAAGGTTAACCCGGTCAACAAATGCCCGCAGAAGTCGGATGTGTCGGCCTAACGGCGCAAGAACGCAGCTCTGTTGTAAGCAGGCACAACGAAATCACGTCCTAAAACAAAAACTCCGGATGAACGAAGAAGAAGCAGAAGAAGAAGAAGAAGAAGAAGAAGGAGAATGTAAACTCAAGACAACAACAGCAGTAAAATGCTGTAAATAGGATATGCAGAAAAAAAAAAAAAGTTGGCTACGATAGACCTGGTTAATATTGACAACTTTTTAGGGGTATTGAATTGACCCTGCGTCTAAGTACAGTTTGGTCCTACAGCGAGGCATTGTCATCATTTGAAGCTAATGTGTTAGAATTCCGGCGTGGTAACTGGTCAGTTTTTTTGTTTGTTTTTTTACGTTTTCTTATATGTATACTAATCTCTGTTGTCTTCTACTACTTCTATGAGCGCCCATAAATACTTTACTTTTGAATTTGTTTCTGTGTTGTGCCGATAAGCGTGGGCTATCTGGCATTTCACACATGCCAGTTTTGAATTTCTTCATCTTCTTATAGTCCATGCCGTGTGACGTTGGTGATCATGTCTGCTCACAACCTTCTGTCTCGTGTACTGCCAAACTTCTTATAGTCCATGCTGTGTGGCATTGGTGATCATGTCTGTCCACAGCCTTCTGTCTCGTGTACTATTAATATTCTTATAGTCCATGCCGTGAGACGTTGGTGATCATGTCTGTCCACAGCACACTGTCTCTCTTCCAATCATGTCTAATAACGACGTTCCTCCCTGCCATTGTGTAAAACTATCGCACCATCTTCTCTCTTGGTCTCCCCAGCTTTCCCGTTGTGACGACATACTCCAGCTTTTCCCTTCTCATGATATGCCCAAAGAATGTGGACTGTCTCCTTCTGATACCAGTAATTACTTCTTTGTGTGAGTTGACTTCTTTCACGATGTCTTCATTGATCTTTCTTCTGTCCATTGTGTTCTCATCATTCTTCAATAAAATCACATCTCCACATAGTTCCGCATTTATCTGCTAACAGTCCGTAATTTCCATTCATACATCAGGATTGGCTGAATATAACTCTTTTCCTCACTTCGACTGAGTCTTGGATTTAAAAAGAGTTAATTGGCAAAAGGATTGAAATCGCTGCACCGAGCGTTCTCCATCTAGATCAGTCTCTCTCTGCAGAGTTTCGAACCACTTGCCCACAGCGCTGCACAGAGCATGAAATCCCTAGCTGCCGTGATGTTCCCCGGGATCTCAGGACAAATGGCTCCTGTGAACAGAATGACAGTCTGAAAACAGAATGACAGTCTGAAAACAGAATGACAGTCTGAAAACAGAATGACTGTCTGAAAACAGAATGACAGTCTGAAAACAGAATGACAGTCTGAAAACAGAATGACAGTCTGAAAACAGAATGACTGTCTGAAAACAGAATGACAGTCTGAAAACAGAATGACTGTCTGAAAACAGAATGACAGTCTGAAAACAGAATGACAGTCTGAAAACAGAATGACAGTCTGAAAACAGAATGACAGTCTGAAAACAGAATGACAGTCTGAAAACAGAATGACAGTCTGAAAACAGAATGACAGTCTGAAAACAGAATGACAGTCTGAAAACAGAATGACAGTCTGAAAACAGAATGACAGTCTGAAAACAGAATGACAGTCTGAAAACAGAATGACAGTCTGAAAACAGAATGACAGTCTGAAAACAGAATGACAGTCTGAAAACAGAATGACAGTCTGAAAACAGAATGACAGTCTGAAAACAGAATGACAGTCTGAAAACAGAATGACAGTCTGAAAACAGAATGACAGTCTGAAAACAGAATGACAGTCTGAAAACAGAATGACAGTCTGAAAACAGAATGACAGTCTGAAAACAGAATGACAGTCTGAAAACAGAATGACAGTCTGAAAACAGAATGACAGTCTGAAAACAGAATGACAGTCTGAAAACAGAATGACAGTCTGAAAACAGAATGACAGTCTGAAAACAGAATGACAGTCTGAAAACAGAATGACAGTCTGAAAACAGAATGACAGTCTGAAAACAGAATGACAGTCTGAAAACAGAATGACAGTCTGAAAACAGAATGACAGTCTGAAAACAGAATGACAGTCTGAAAACAGAATGACAGTCTGAAAACAGAATGACAGTCTGAAAACGAACCCACAGCCTTCTTAGTACCAGGTGGACCGCTAAACCACTTTTATTGTTTCCGTGGAAACTACTAGATGAGGGCAGAATAACAGATGAAACAACGCATATTACATTGCAGTATGTCTTTCTTCTTAGAGACGACAATAATCTGTCTTTTTATAATTTAATTCTAACCCTAGTTGTTCACTGTGCACAATAACCGTATCTACTACATCTTTAAACCGCCCTTATGACGTCACTGTGTTTGTCACGGGATTGATACTCTTGACATCCTTAACAATAATATTGACATGTTACAAGACAATGGCATGGTTATTGTTCATTTATATCTAACTTTTCAGGTTTTCATTTGAATCCTCTTCGTATTTACTGATACTTGAGTTTCAATACAAGTGTGGTTTAACCAAGGAGAGGGGGTTACATGTGACAAACTCGATGTTTAACAATCAGTTAATTATAGGGACGATTGGCATCTACACATGGCATTTTCCGGGCCGAGCATGTATGTGTTTGCCAGCAGTGATATGTTGTCGGTTTGTCATTACCGTTTGGTAAATAATGTTTTTGTGCGCTCGCTCGATTTTAACTCAAGAGTACGATAGGTCAACATTTTAGTCCAACTGTCCTGTGTAGGGGATGAACCCCTTACCTCGACATCAGCACACTGGATGTTTAAGAAACCACGTTCTTATCCATTCGGTCATGCCGACCCACGTTTGGTCAAATACTGTTTATAAGTTAAAATCGATTATAGTTATTGAAGAAGGCACACAGGAAAATGTAGGCCATAAGGAAGTCGAAAATGGTTAACAGGCAAGAAAATCGACTTCATTGCATCGGGTTTAGTCCCACATGACTCGGTCTCTTTCCGTACGACGCCCTGCCGAAAGCGTTGCATAAAGCACGGCCTCTGTAGCACCAGTGACGACCCCCAGGAGTCTCAAAGAAAACTGCACTTGTGAACCGAACGATGTTGGCAGGAATCGAACGCACAAATTTTGAAGTGTGAGGCAGGAGGTATAACCACTTCACCAGGAAGACTCTAAGGGAGTCAATGGTGACCAACCAGATAGGCCTAGAGAACCAATGTTCTCAATACCGCCAACATCTCTCTGAAGACACGCGTGTGGAACACTCGATCTGCTGATGACCCTCACACAGTGTGATGTCAACAGACGGTCGCTTTGTTCTAATCAAGCATGCGGATTTCAAGACAATGTGTCCAGACCACAACAAGGAAACAGATGATAAATTTATATATATATATATATATATATATATATATATATATATATATATATATATATATATATATATATATATATATATATATATATATAAATTGATATATATATATATATATTCATGCAGTTTTCCATATAGTTTTATCGGTTCCATGGCGTAGGTGTTACGGACGAAGTTCGTGATCCCGCACACCCGCTTTCGAAACACAGCTGCGAGCGATTTGGAAGCAGACCACCTGGTTTTGGTTTTTTGCTAAATGATATGAGTGCCGGTCGTTCAGATAGCAATGGCAAACTACTGAACATAAACTTGCCAAGATTTCACAACAGCAAGAAATGCTGGTGTTGACTATGAAGTCATGTAAAAGAAATGCAATTAACTTTTTTTAGTGAGTGTTTGTTGTTTGCGTGCTGACGAAGGATTTGGCAGCAACGTCCAGTTTGTTACTTATGATCATGTTCTAGTCAAGTTGAATGTCTACTTCTCAATGTTTTGTTACTTATGATCATGTTCTAGTCATGTTGAATGTCTACTTCTCAATGTTTTGTTACTTATGATCATGTTCTAGTGAAGTTGAATGTCTACTTCTCAATGTTTTGTTACTTATGATCATGTTATAGTCATGTTGAATGTCTACTTCTCAATGTTTTGTTACTTATGATCATGTTCTAGTCATGTTGAATGTCTACTTCTCAATGTTTTGTTACTTATGATCATGTTCTAGTCAAGTTGAATGTCTACTTCTCAATGTTTTGTTACTTATGATCATGTTCTAGTCAAGTTGAATGTCTACTTCTCAATGTTTTGTTACTTATAATCATGTTCTAGTCAAGTTGAATGTCTACTTCTCAATGTTTTGTTACTTATGATCATGTTCTAGTCAAGTTGAATGTCTACTTCTCAATGTTTTGTTAGTTATGATCATGTTCTAGTCAAGTTGAATGTCTACTTCTCAATGTTTTGTTACTTATGATCATGTTCTAGTCATGTTGAATGTCTACTTCTCAATGTTTTGTTACTTATGATCATGTTCTAGTCAAGTTGCATGTCTACTTCTCAATGTTTTGTTACTTATGATCATGTTCTAGTCAAGTTGAATGTCTACTTCTCAATGTTTTGTTACTTATGATCATTTTCTAGTCAAGTTGAATGTCTACTTCTCAATGTTTTGGTAAATTGTTAATTGTGCCGGCTCTGTGGCGAAGGGGTTACAAATGCAATTTGTAATCCTTTTTAGCACGTTCGAAACACAGCAGAGGGCGATTTGGAAGCGGACCGCCTTGCGTTAGTTTCCATACAAAGGTTAGGGCGCCAGTCGTTCAGAAAGCAATGGCAATCTGCTGAACGTAAACTTGCCCAGGAAATAGCCAAAAAATGCTGGGGTTGCTGCGAGTAAAGGATATGCAACAAACATTCATTGTCAATATTAAAAGTGTCAAAGAAGTGTAGTGGATGGTACGCCAACCTGTCGACCCGATGGTCTTGTGTTAAGACTACTAAACAATGAGAATTCTTTTTTCTTTAATTGGCCTGTGCTCCCAGGACGACCGAGCCTAAAACAGGCACTTCTTCAGTTTTAACACTTTCTATGGCTCTATTCCTTATGTCATAAACAGGATGATGCATCTAAGATTTCCACCGGTCCACCAACAATTTATGTGTCTCTATTCCACGTGAGTCACAAACAGGATGATGTATCCAAAATCTCCACCGGTCCACCAACAATTTATGTGCCTATATTCCACATGAGTCATAAACAGGATGATGCGTCCAAGATCTCCACTGGTCCCCCAACAATTTTCTATTCCACACAAGCCATAAACAGGATGATGCGTCCAAGATCTTCACTGCTCCCCCAACAATTTTCTATTCCACACGAGTCATAAACAGGATGATGCATCCAAGATCTTCACTGGCACCCCAACAATTTTCTATTCCACACGAGTCATAAACAGGATGATGCATCCAGTCCCAAAACAATGTGTCTTGTATGGTTCCCCTGCTAGTAATTTTCTAGGAGTCTGGCAAATTTTGGACATGCCTTGAAGAATGTGCTCAGGTGCCATAAGCTTCTACAGACATATTTCTCTGGAACCCATTCTGTGCAGGTGTGCCACACTTCTTCTTTAGTTCGCTTGAAATATGTTTATAACTACAATGTTGTCTCTTGTATGAATTTAACTGTCTTTTTTAGTTCTCTCAGCGGTCCAAAGAGTTTGTCTTCCACTGTCGTCTCTCTATGCCATAAAGTTTGCCTAGATATGTTATATTTTGGGCAGTCTTGGAGTATGTGCACTACTGTCTGCGACGCCAATCCACATGGCTGATTCACCAATCTTGAATTTTTTATACATGTGGTTGCGTAATCTATTGTGTGTGCCACACTGCTGTTCTGAGTCTGAACATCCCGATCTGCTGATTTCTGCCTAGCTTGTTGATGCTATCAGTTCCTGGTCTGTAATCTTCATTTAATTTTCTCCAATTAATATTTCTTCTAGGAGTGTCTTTACCACTTCTACAGACAAGCACAAGTTGAGTTGAGTTGAGTTAAGAACCGACATCACTGCACTCAGGACATTTCCATGCGTGCTCAGTCCCCTCATTCAACAGCCAGCGAAGAGTCATACTTCTAATCGTTCCCACCGCTATCTGATTAAAAGTTCTCCTGGTCTTCCCTCTCAGTTTTGAGATTCTTCCAGTACCCCTGCCCATCCCCCGCAATCTCATTCTTTCCACATATGGGTTCTCAATCTGTTCCTCCGCCTTCTCCACCTTGTCCCACAAGCGCACAACCCTTGTCCATAGGCAAGATACCACCAAGAGGTGCATTCCCTGCCAGCCTATCAGCCTGTTCATTCCCCCGTACACCCACAAGGCCAGGGCAAAATATCCATACAATTCTCACAATCTGTGACCTCTGAAGCGCCGAGAGCCATTCCACACGAAACATTCCTTTCTCCACCTTGCTAAGCATAATCTTTGAATCCGTAATGAACACGTGTGTTGCAGTAGTCTCTTCTAGCCACCGTAATGCCGCTGTTACTGCCTCCACCTCTATTCTCATGCTGGAGGTCGTAGTCTCATATGCCAGGCTCTTCTTTTTCAAGACTCGCCCATTAGCCTTTGCAATAAATCCCCAGCCACTATGTCTGTTTCTCACCACTGACCCATCGGCGTAGATGACTATGTCACCTTGATGTGTGTTGCTCTGGATCAGCTGTTGCACTTTAAACTCAGTGCGGCCCGCTGCCCATTCTCCGCACTCACGACCCAGTGTTATTATTACATTGTGCCAGTTCGTCATGTCATCCGGAACTTCAACCCACTCTCTTTGTCATAAGTCGGGGTGCCCTACCGGCTAGATGAAAGTATTATCCACTGGCGAGCAACCCCAAATAGTCAGAAACTGACTAGGGACAAAACCTATATGGCTGAACTGCAGATTAAGCCCTGAATATCCAACGTACAGCCCCAAGTGGCTCGTTACAAAATTGAAATGAGCTGTGCTGAATATTCGCCAAGGAATGGGAAAGAGAAGGTTAGTTAGGATAGATTTTAAAGTCTGAATTAAAGTGTAAAGACAACTATTCCAGTACAGGTTTTTCTCCCTGACTGCTCCCTTCCTTGGTGTCTAAGTGAACCCCCACCAATGTACACACACAACACGTATGCACAATTGGAAAAAAAAATATAATGACAGAACTATGAGTTACAATACTACAACATTTATTTACTAATCATAACAATAGACATATGATGGTTGTCAATATGAGGATGATGAAATCATATACATATTGATATTGATGACAAACATTACATAACTTTTACTTGAACTATCTGGATCTGTGGTCCAGATCCCCACTCTCCAGTAGACACAAAAAAACAGCTTGCCGGTATTCTGACTATTCCTGTCAGTCCTGACACTACCTAGTCAGTCACTCGTTCTTGAGAACTATAACATAGGTGCTCCTTGTGAGAGCTTGAAAGAAAGTCAAGAATGTGTTATATCTAGTTCTACATCAGCACAATTCTAAGTAAACATATCATATACAATGACCAGTCTGGCCAAGTTTATCTTCCAGCTCTACTGCGTTCACCATCCTCCTTCTCCCTCCTACTGTCTTAGTTGGGGACGGGCTTTTCAATTGTCTCACACGCCTGTAATGATTACATTTCTGCCGCCCCATGTCCATGTCGCTAATACAGAAATTCTGTGTCGTACAGCCGCTCCGTCCAAAGTTGGTTTAGCAGCTCACAGGATCGGTAATGGTATTATAATAATGGCGGGTTATCCGGGCTTACAAGCCGTGACCAGTAGCTGTGCCAGGTTCCCATGCATTACCGTGAACGCACGCCCACAATACACTGAGAAAGTTTAGCACCATATACCCTATACCAATTGTGGGTAATGTCTGTACCATTACACCTCTGCTTCCAACACAATCGTTGGCCAATGTGCCAATGCGCAGACAATAGCATAACACTTCATATTGGTAGGTTTGCATATGACAAATCAATATATCAAACATCCAATACACCTACACATATTGATTAAACTAGACATATTATGATACTTTAACATCATAGCATAATGCACTAGTTAGTTTGTATGTATACGAAATGAGACGTATATACACAAAAAGAATATGTACGAAGCATATTCCTAGCATCGTATATTCATATGAAATTACACATACATACATCCAACATATCCGTAAACATTATATTACTTCAAGATAGACATATAATGATACTCAACATAATAGCATCAGGCATTATTAATGAGTACTAATATGGTATAGCTACAAAATGAGATATACAACAAGTCTAATTAAAGTAACCACACAGACCAGCCATATTTGCTGATCTGCCCGGTTTAATCACCACTTAGTTACTGCTGTTGTAAGAATTAAATAAATAGTCAGTTGACTATATTCTGTACAACAAATGCACACACCAAAAGGAGACTAATCTAGTTTAGAAAGAGATGGCAAGCATCTGCTACGACACCTCAAGTATATCTAGACAAGACCTGCCTTCCATAAGTTTCTACTTGTCAGAAGAGTAGCACTTACAGCACAATGATATTGAACACAGAACTGAAGAAGGAATAATTCACACTCCAGTACCCTACGACAATGATAGTTCTTGCAATAACCTAGATCAGATATAGACTGAAAGTCCGTACATCCATCTAAAAGACTAGTTACTAAGAATAATTCTCCTAGTGAAATCTAGCAACATAAGAATCATACATATGACTACAAAACGAGCTGGGTGCCTACCTGTTCTGAAGTCAGACTTAATCTAAAGGGAACCGGTCTTAGCATGGGTTTTTATACCTAGCCTAGCAGTAGACACTTATCTCCCAGGAAGTCCATTCATAAATTCTTCTTATCTCCCCCTGACGTTAATTGCACTTATCTCCAAGTCTGTCCAGTCATAACAATTCTTTCTGCATGCACACTAGCCTTCACACCTGTGGGTCTGACAATTATTAGCCCCCTGAGTCTTATCAGTGATTTCACACCTTGCACCTCTAGTCTCTACCAGATGGAGGTCAGCCATCGCGGTTGGGCGGTTTCCTAGTTGTGCTTATCAGGTGTCATGTCAAAGGAGCAATTATGTTCTCATGGTCGGCTGCTAGTTTACAACTCTGTTGGTAAACCAGATTTGCTTGCGTCATGCCTGGTTGGTATTAATTACCATTCAGTCCCCTGAGTCTGCCCTCCAGTCTGGCTGGATTGATAACCTCTGGGGGTGACCGATACTGGTGTCAAATTAACTTCCCAAATAGAAAGCCATTCCTGGTGGTTTGTTTACTTGCAGGCTTTGCAAGCTTACGTCAAGACAGTATAGCCTTGAATATAGAGAAAACAGTTTTGTTCGTCTGTTGATCCTCTACATGGCCCATCAAAAGTGAACCGAAAATTGTTCTGGGAAGTAAAGGCTGCAAATTCGTGACACTCTTCCACGATTGATGGTCTCTAGATCACGCACCTGACTTATAGAAAGTTCTGCCTGTGCCATCCAAGACCTACCTCGTCTTAGTCTATGACCCATAACCATATCCATTGCTGCATGCAGCGGGTGATCCCTGTCTGCGGCAACTCTCAGGTATCATTTGGCCTGAAGGACACTTTGTATATCCGTCATTGTTGGTAGCGCCAGGATATGCCTCATGCATATAATTGGTGTGTCCTTTGTACACCCCAGTATTAACCGCATGGCAGCATTCTGTATGCGCTCCAATCTTTCAAGCTGGCTTTTTTATACTGTCAGCAGCCCCAAACCATACTCAATGACAGAAATTATTAACTGCTGAAACAGCCTGTACAGCATCCTCTGATCTACCCCGGTTGCTGCCATAGCCCTCAACGCATTAAGTCCCCTACCAGTCTTCACCACTAAATCCTCCGCATGAAAATTAAAAGACAAACACCTGTCAAAGGTGATACCCAAGTACTTCAATTTACTCTCTCGACTAAGAGGACATCCATTCAACATAATACCTGGGACGTCTGCCATAACGATCCGGTTATCCAGGGAGTACCACACAACCGATGCCTTGTCTGGGTTTAAAATAGCCCCTGCACCACTCCGTCACCTTGTTTACCGCCACCTGTACGTCTTTCGCCAAACTGGCCCTGTCTCTGCCCTGTTTGTACACCAGCAAATCATTTGCAAATGTCAAGATTCTACCCACACCTGGTGTCTCAATAGCTGCGATTTTGCTGGTGTAGACATTAAAGAGCACCGGGGACAAGGCAACCCAGGTGTAATAGTACAGGAATCAGAAGTCCAGGTACCCATGCGCAGTGCAACCTTACGCTCATAAAGGACTGCCGCAACCCATCTAACAAGGCAAGGGCAGACCTCCATGTCCAACAGTGTGTGTATTAACCGATAATATATAAATCCTAGCTATAGTATCAACCTCTCATGTAAGCAAGATGCCTCGCTAATATGTTCAACTTTATGACCAGAAAGGTTCATTGCTATAATGTTCAACTCCCCAACAGCAAGACTCCTTGGTTCATATACAATTTCCCAGCCTGCAAGCATATTATTGGCGCCAACTCCCTGGCCGAGAGGTTAGCAGCTTTCTTCGTAACCCCAAATACTCTCGTGGTTGACGTGAGCGCACGAGAATTGGAAGCGGTTCTAGTCACGCCAGTGACTTATGAGAGTATGGAGCCGGTTGCTCAGATAGCAATGGCAAACTACTGAGCGTAATCTTGCCAAGAAATCAACAATCAGCTGAAAGATGCTGATGTTGACAGCGATGTCCTGTAAAGGATATGAAAAAAAAAAAAAAAAAAAACATTGGCTGCAATATTCAATTAACTGATCAGCAAGACTTCTTGCTACAATGATCAACTAACTGATCAGCAAGACTACTTGCTACAATGTTCAACTAATTGGTCAGCAAGACTACTTGCTACAATGTTCAACTAATTCATCAGCAAGGCTCTCATCCCATCTCATCATGTTCCTCTTGTACCTTGCGGTGTCGAGACGAAGTATAATCAGCGGGGGAGTACCCGCTTATGGGCTTCATGTATCGATATTCCCATGGACTTTGTTATTCCCTGCGTCCATCGTTTACTTGGTCAGCCTCTTCCTCTGCTTCCCTCTGGTCTGTACATCATTACTTGTTGAGGTATACTGTTGGTAACCTACTCGCATGGCCAAACCATTTGACTTGCTGCCTTCTAATAAAATTTAGTGCAGCTACAACCCCCACTTCAGTCCTGATTTCTTCATTTCGGATCTTATCTCTTCTTGACACATAGAGTATTCTTATCATGAATCTCATTTCTGTTGTGATTTTTCTTTTCTCTTTTTCTGTCATTGTCCAGGTTTGGCATTGGTAACATAGAGTTGGTATGTGTTGTAAAGTGCTTTCTTAGTAGTTATTGATACATGTTTTTTTTTAAGTATTGGTGCCATTTGTCCAATGAGTTGGTTTGCCTTATTGCATCTATTTTCTATCTCGTCTTCTGGTTTGCCATTTGATGATATTATACTTCCTAGATACTTGAAACTCTTTACTTGTTTCAAGGGATGTTTGTTTAGGTGAATCGTTGTTGCTGTTTCTTCTTTAGTTACAGTCATTACCTCTGTTTTACTTGTGCTAATTTTCATGTTATGTTCCCTACACATTTCGTTTAGAGACTATTCATGTGGTCTTGTAATTCAGCTTCTGATTTTGCTATTAGTGCTTGGTCGTCCGCAAACAGTTCTCTAATGGTTAGATTTGCAAATGGTTCTTCTTCCGTGCTCTCGTCATGCGGTGTTCTTATGGTCTCTGTTTGGCTGGTTTCTTCACATATGTTGTCTATATATGTTATGAAGAGAGGGAACAGGACACAGCCTTGTCATACGCCGGATCTTAAGGTGAAGAGTTCTGAGTGTCCTCCAGTTGCTCTCACTATGCATTCACTGTTGTTGTATAAGCTTCTACATAGGTTTTTTAGATGTGTACTCACTCCATATTGTTTGAGGATTTCCCACAGCCTGTTTCTATTTACTCTATCAAATGCCTTTTCTTGGTCGACAAAGGCTACGTAGAGTGTTTCATGGAATTCGATTGATTTTTCTATAAGTTGTCTAAGAGCAAAAATGGCATCTGTGCATCCTTTGTTTTTCCTAAATCTAAGATGTGTTTCACTTAGCTGGGGTTCTGTAGTAGTTCGTAATCTTTTCTCAAGAATTTGCAAAATATTTTCCCAGTATGACTCAACAGTGAAATGCCTCCGTATTGTGTGCTGCCTTTGTTTCTCCAAATTGGGATAATTATGGCGTTTCCCCAGTCTCGTGGTGTCTGTTGCTCTACCCAAACATGGTTGAATAGTCTATGTAGCCATGCTGCTCCTACTTCTCTTTCTGCTTTAATTAGTTCATTTGGTATTTCATCTTGTCCCGGTGATTTGTTCAATGGGGCTAATCTAGTAATCTGACGGTTTCTATAATTTCTTTTCAGTATGTCTGGTTCTAGTTATCCGGTGACATGTGTGTCGGTTTTATTGAATTCCTGTGACATTTAATGGGATGTTTTGAAGTTGTTCGAAGTACTGTTTCCTTCTTATTAGGATTTGATTTTGTTCAGTTATTGGTTCTCCATTTTCGCTGTTAATTATTTCAGTTGAGTCAAAGGGTTCTCCTCTGGTTCTCATTGTACTTATCTTTTTGTAGAAGTTTCTAGTTGCCTCCTTGTAGTTTTTATTTAGGGTTTCCCCATAATCCTCCGTCTTTTTGTTTTTCTCTTTTTACTATTCTATTCACATGTCTTCTCGTTATTCTATATTCCATGTAATCGCATTCTTGTTTGCTCTTCGACCACGTTTTATATTTTTTCTTTTTGTCTTTTACCGCTTTCTTTACTTCTGCGTTCCACCAACTTATTTTCTTTATCTGTGTTTTGCATTTTTTCATGGTTCCACGTGTTATCTTTGCAGTATTTAAAATGCTTGATTTGAACATCTCCCATTCTTCTTCCACCGTCTTTCTTTCTATAAATAATTTTACAAAGATTTCAGTTAGTTCTTTCTCATAATTTTCCCTCACTGCCTCGTCTTTGAGGGTTTCTAAGTTTATTGATTCGCATGACATGTATTTTCCTGGTCTTTGCTTTCATCTACTGCTGGTTCTTATTGTGGTAACGACTGCTTTGTGGTCTGTGTTTATAGTATACTTAAGTTGGGCACTGCCCTTGCATCCAATATATTTCTCTTTCTGTTATTTCTTGTTAATATAAAATCTTTTTGGCTTTTAGTATCTAGATAGCTTCATTTATACCAGGTGTATATTTGTGAGTCTTTGTGTTTATAGAATGCGTTTGTTATACAGAGGTCGTGTTGACTTCTGTCAGGTCTTAGATATGACTGAGCTACCATATGACAGTAGACACTACCTGCTTTCTGTCAGCGCCGAATCTTGGGCGGCGCTTACCAAACCCGACACCCCACATTGTGCCAACGGCTTCGGGCGGAAGAGCGCAATAGGGAGGGTACAAGCCTTATCCTGTTGCGAGGAAATGAACCCTAAGATAAAATAGTCATGGCAGGGCAGACCAGGCCCTAAGCCTTGGTTGGCAGCTGGTCTAGGATCGAAGCTCCGACAGGTGGACAGTTAGAGTATTGCTTTGCTGATCCGGCAGCTTGTCTTGTTCCAGATTTATAGGTGTCAACTTTCCTCTGGAGTGAACTAGGCAGGCCGAGAGAGGGATCATGCTGCATGGGCAACACATGGTTTCTTTATTTTAGCCCAGACTTTGTGCTATGGAGAGGCAATAACTCCATCCCTGGTCTTAACCGGTCTCGGAATCAAAGCGAGAGGCAACTGTTACAGGTTATAAGTCCTTGTCAGTTGGCGTAGACATGGGGCGCCACGCGTTGCCTCTGACGGTGGGAGACACCTACAGGTGTCACTGATCAGCTACCGCCCGCCTCAAGCTGGGCAGCCCCCGGCCAATTGGGTGCTGATCCGCCACAGCCTGCCTGCTTCAATAGGTGCTTGGGGCTAGGACAAAATCTGAATCGCAGGCTGTAAAGCCAATGCACCAGGTATTAATAAAAAGAATAATAGAAACCTCAAGCTACGGCTTGCAACCTAGAACGTAAGAACCATGTGTCCAGGATTTTGTACTGACTTGACAAATATTGACGATGTGAGAAAAACGGCTGTGATTGATGCTGAACTCAATCGTCTTAACATTGATATTGCTGGCCTGCAGGAGACTCGCCTCGCTGAGGAAGGGTCACTCAGGGAAAACAATTGCACCTTTTTTTGGAAGGGTAGAGGGCAGGCAGAAAAAAGGCAACATGGTGTGGGCTTTGCAGTGAAGAATTCGCTACTGGGAATGATTGATATCCCAGCTGGAGGTAATGAAAGATTATTATCCCTGCGCTTGGCAACCTCTTGTGGATTTGCCACCATTATCACTGTATATGCACCGACACTTGCTTCCTCTGATGATGTGAAGGATACGTTCTATGAGCAGCTAGACTCTGTGATCAAAGCAGTTCCAAAATCCGACTACATTTATATGCTTGGTGATTTCAATGCTCGTGTGGGCAAGGACTCAAGTTCATGGCCAGTGTGCCTTGGAAAATACATCGGTCGCATGAATGATAATGGGCAAAGGCTGCTGGAGCATTGCACTAGAAATGACCTATGTATTACAAACTCCTTTTTTAAAACAAAAGAGTTGCATAAGGTCACATAGAAACATCCAAGATCCGGCCATTGGCATCAGCTGGACTTCATGATCACACGGAGACATCTGAACCATACATCATTAACTCAAAGTTACCACAGTGCTGACTGTGATACAGATCATTCTTTGGTTGTTGCAAGGGTTAGACTGAGACCAAAGAGAATCTACACAGCTAAACACAAATCTAGCCCCAGGATTAATATTATTAACACTCATTGGCACCTTGCCGTCTTGACAGACGATAGTTTGTGCTTTAAAAAGGCATAATAACTTTTAACTATGGCGGTAGCGAGTGTGACTGATAAGGCCAATTTGCGCTGTAAATGTCCGTTCACAGTGGGTGCATGTGAACACGTGGTCATTTCCACCATCATGCACCATCTTACGTCTCAAACGCTTGGTGTGTGACTTTTCTGCAATAGTTTTCTCCTTTGACTTTATTCCATTTCTGATATTTGCCCTCCATGCAACACGTTCAGCGGCGACTTGCTCCCAATGTGCATTATCAATGCCTGTATCAATCATGTCCCGCTTACACACATCTTTGTATCGTAGTAGAGGCCGACCCTGAGATCTCTTACCCATCTGTAATTCACCAAAAAAGATATCCTTTGGTATTCTACCATCATCCATCCTCCTAAGATGTCCTATCCATCTAAGTCTACGAAGACTGAGCATGGAATAAACTGTCACACAACCTGATCTTTCCAATACTTCAGTATTTGTGATTTTGTCTTGCCATTTAATACCAAGAATTCTTCGCAGACACCGCATATGAAAGCTGTTTAAATTGTTCTCTTGGTGTGAGTAAGTTGTCCAGGTTTCACTGCCATAGAGAAGAGTACTAAGGACACAGGCTTGATAGACAAGGACTTTTGTTTTGGCAGTAAGCTTCCTGTTCTCCCAGACTCTTTTTCTTAACCTGTTCATTGTTGTTGCTGCCTTACCAATCCGGATGTTGATTTCCTGATCTAGGGATAATTTGCTATTTACCACCGATCCTAGATATGTAAAATGGTCTACTATCTCTAGTTCGGCGTCGTCAATAAAGATTGATGGTACCCCATGTGCACCTTGTGACATAATCTGTGTCTTCTTTTTGCTAATTGTTAAACCAAATTCAGAACAAGCATTGGAGAATGCAGATAGTAGACATTGCAATTCTTCCTCAGAGTGGGTCGTAACTGCAGCATCATCTGCAAAAAGCAACTCTCTGATCAGTACCCTCCTAATTTTGGTCTTAGCCTTCAATCTCTGAGCATTGTAGAGGCCGCCATCTGAGCGTGAGTGAATGTATATACCACCATCCTGATCACGAAATGCATATTTCAGTAGAAGTGAAAAGTATATTCCAAAGAGGGTGGGAGCTAGTACACAACCTTGCTTAACTCCACTCTTGATTTCAAATTCTTCAGAAGTTGCACCATCAAACTTGATTATACCCTTCATGCCTGTGTGGAACGATTCCACAATGGACAGAAGAGTTGGTGGGCAGCCAATCTTCTTTAGTGCCTTGAACAGACCCTCACGACTGACCAAATCAAATGCCTTTGTGAGGTCGATGAAGGCAATAAACAGTGGTTGATTCTGTTCACGGCATTTTTCTTGCATTTGTCGCAATGAGAATATCATATCAGTGGTAGACCGGTTCTGTCGAAAGCCACACTGTGATTCGGGGTAGACTTGATCTCCTAGGACTTGAAGTCTGCGCAGAACAATTCTGGCAAATACTTTTCCAACAATACACAGAAGTGAGATACCCCTATAGTTGTTGCAGTCGCTCCGATCGCCCTTGTTCTTGTACAGTGTTATGATGCTTGAATCTTTGAAATCCTGTGGGACTTGTCCTTCACGCCAGCATAGCTCTATTAGCTGGTGGATCTGTATAGTGAGTGTGTCTTGCCCACTCCTGATAACCTCTATTGGAATCCCATCCTTACCTGGAGCCTTGCCAGATGCAAGTTCATTTATAGCACACTTAACTTCTGTTATGGTGGGAAGTGTGTCCAGGTGGTCAAGAGTTGGTAGAGCCTCTATGGCGTTGAGGGCATTATCCGCTAGTTTGGTCTCACTTGAGTAAAGCTCCAAATAGTGCTCTACCCATCTGTCCATCTGCTGTTTCTTATCAGTGATGACTTCTCCAGTCAAGGTTTTCAATGGTGCACTTCTTTTGATCACTGGACCACAGGCTTTCTTTATTCCTTCATGCATGCTTCTTATGTCTCCCTTATCACTTGCGATTTGAATGGACTCACATAACTTGATCCAATAATCATTTGCACACTGCCTGGCAGCCTTTTGCACATCCTTCCTAGCTTGCCTTAGCTCACTCAGAGTGTTACGCGTTGGTCTTTCCTTGTTTCTTAAGAGAGCTTTCTTCTTCTTATCAATCAAGGGCTGCAGAGTCTCGCTGTTGGCCGCAAACCAGTCCTGCCTCTTATGATCCACAGTGCCGTAAACCTTTACGGCAGTTTTACAAAGAGTTTCCTTAAGTTTATTCCATTTATCATTTACTGCACAATTTTCTGGTGTATCAGTGAAAGCGTCTTCAAGTTGCTGTTGAAACTGAAAGCACTTTTCAGGATCATGAGTGTTAATAATATTAATCCTGGGGCTAGATTTGTGTTTAGCTGTGTAGATTCTCTTTGGTCTCAGTCTAACCCTTGCAACAACCAAAGCATGATCCGTATCACAGTCAGCACTGTGGTAACTACGAGTCCAGCTGGTGCCAATGGCCGGATCTTGGATGTTTCCATGTGACCTTATGCATCTCTTTTGTTTTAAAAAAAAGAGTTTGTAATACATAGGTCATTACTGGTGCAATGCTCCAGCAGCCTTTGCCCATTTTCATTCATGCGACCGATGTTGTATTTTCCAAGGCACACTGGCCATGAACTCGAGTCCTTGCCCACACGAGCATTGAAATCACCGAGCATATAGATGTAGTCGGATTTTGGAACTGCCTTGATCACAGAGTCTAACTCCTCATAGAACAAATCCTTCACATCATCAGAGGAATCGAGTGTCGGTGCATATACAGTAATAATGGTGGCAAACCCACAAGAGGTTGCCAAGCGCAGGGATAATAGTCTTTCATTTCCTCCTGCTGGAATTTCAATCATTCCCAGTAGCGAATTCTTCACTGCAAAGCCCACACCGTGTTGCCTTTTTTCTGCCTGCCCTTTACCCTTCCAGAAAAAGGTGTAGTTGTTTTCCCTGAGTGACCCTTCCTCAGCGAGGCGAGTCTCCTGCAGGCCAGCAATATCAATGTTAAGACGATTGAGTTCGGCATCAATCACAGCCGTTTTTCTCACATCGTCAATATTGGTCAAGTCAGTGGAAAATCCTGGACACATGGTTCTCACGTTCCAGGTTGCAAGCCGTAGCTTGAGGTTTCTATTTATATTTTTGTTTGTACCTGGTGCATTGGTTTTACAGCCTGCGATTCAGATTTTGTCCTAGCCCCAAGCACCCATTGAAGCAGGCAGGCTGTGGCGGATCAGCACCCAATTGGCTGGGGGCTGCCCAGCTTGAGGCGGGCGGTAGCTGATCAGTGACACCTATAGGTGTCTCCCACCGTCAGAGGCAACGCGTGGCGCCCCATGTCTACGCCAACTGACAAGGACTTATAACCCGTAACAGTTGCCTCTCGCTTTGATTCCGAGACCAGTTAAGACCAGGGATGGAGTTATTGCCTCTCCATAGCACAAAGCCTGGGCTAAAATATAGAGATCATGTGTTGCCCATGCAACATGATCCCTCTCTCGGCCTGCCTAGTTCACTCCAGAGGAAAGGTAACACCCCTACATCTGGAACAAGACAAGCTGCAGAAGCTGCCGGATCAGCAAAGCAATGCTCTAACTGTCCGCCTGTCGGAGCTTCGATCCTAGACCAGTCGCCAACCAAGGCTTAGGACAATTTTGTCTTTAGCTTGCATTTCCTCGCACCAGGGTAAGGCTTGTACCCTCCCAATTGCGCTCTTCCGCCCGAAGCCGTTGGCACAATGTGGGGTGTCGGGTTTGGTAAGCGCCGCCCAACGTTCGGCGCTAACAGAAACCAGGTAGTACCGTCTACTGTTATACGGTAGCTCAGTCATATCTGACTAAGACCTGACTGCAACTATTAACACTCACGATCCTGGAAAGTGCTTTGAATTTCAACAGCAACTTGAAGACGCTTTCACTGATACATCAGAAAATTGTATAGTAAATGATAAATGGAGTAAACTTAAGGAAACTATTTATAAAACAGCGGTAGGGGTTTACGGCACTGTGGATCATAAGAGGCAGGACTGGTTTGAGGCAAACAGCCAGATACTGCAGCCCTTGATTGATAAAAAGAAGATAGCTCTCTTAAGAAACAAGGAAAGACCAAAACGTAACACTCTGAGTGAGCTGAAGCAAGCAAAGAAGGATGTGCAAAAGGCTGCCAAGCAGTGTGCTAATGACTATTGGATCAAGTTATGTGAGTCCATTCAAATCGCAAGTGATACGGGAAACATCAGAAGCATGTATGAAGGGATAAAGAAAGCCTGTGGTCCAATGATCAAAAGAAGTGCACCGCTGAAAACCTTGACTGGAGAAATCATCACTGATAAGAAACAGCAGATGGATAGATGGGTCGAGCACTATTTAGAGCTGTACTCAAGTGAGACCAAGCTAGCGGATGATGCCCTCAATGCCATAGAGGCCCTGCCAACTCTTGACCACCTGGACACACTTCCCACCATTACAGAAGTTAAGTGTGCTATAAATGAACTTGCGTCTGGCAAGGCTCCAGGTAAGGATGGGATTCCAATAGACGTAATCAGGAGTGGGCAAGACACACTTACTCTACAGATCCACCAGCTAATAGAGCTATGCTGGCGTGAAGGACAAGTCCCACAGTATTTCAAAGATTCAAACATCATAACGCTGTACAAGAACAAGGGTGATCGGAGCGACCGTAACAACTATAGGGGTATCTCACTTCTGTGTATTGTTGGGAAAGTATTTGCCAGAATTGTTCTGCGCAGACTTCAAGTCCTGGGAGATCAATTCTACTCCGAATCACAGTGCGGCTTCCGTCAGAACCGGTCTACCATTGATATGATATTCTCATTGCGACAGATGCAAGAAAAATGCCGGGAACAAAATCAGCAGCGACTTGCTCCCAATGTGCATTATCAATGCCTGTATCAATCATGTCCCGCTTACACACATCTTTGTATCGTAGTAGAGGCCGACCCTGAGATCTCTTACCCATCTGTAATTCACCAAAAAAGATGTCCTTTGGTATTCTACCATCATCCATCCTCCTAACATGTCCTATCCATCTAAATCAACGAAGACTGAGCATGGAATATACTGTCACACAACCTGATCTTTCCAATACTTCAGTATTTGTGATTTTGTCTTGCCACTTAATACCAAGTATTCTTCACAGACACCACATATAAAAGCTGTTTAAACGTTTCTCTTGGCGTGAGTAAGTTGTCCAGGCTTCACTGCCATAAAGAAGAGTACTAAAAACACAGGCTTGATAGACGAGGACTTTTGTTTTGGCAGTAAGCTTTCTATTCTCCCAGACTCTTTTTGTTAACCTGTTCATTGTTGTTGTTGCCTTACCAATCCTGATGTTGATTTCCTGATCTAGGGATAATATGCTATTTACCTCTGATCCTAGATATGTAAAATGGTTGACCATCTCTAGTTCAGAGTCATCAATAAAGATTGATAGTACCCCATGTGCACCTTGTGACATAATCTGAGGTTTTAATAAGGAACAACTGGCAAGGGGCCATTTCATACATCTAATGGCATATCAGGCATATGATCAGTAGCAATAACAGTATAGGACTCGACTCTTTACACGCCTTAAGGTGCACTGGCAATATGGAGCTAGAACCATATCCTTATAGATCCATCAGCACCCATGAATCTTGTGGTCAGTACTTTACTTCCCTTTACCACCTTTACTTCCCAAAACAGCGCCTGGTACCCATTTTAGGTTGCGTGAACCTGGGAGGCCAGGTCCATATTTATAAGTTTGAATATGCTCCAATGCGAATGGAAGCCATGACCACTGGACTGATAGTTGACCACTGGGCTGACAGGTGACCACTGGGCTGACAGGTGACTATGAGGCTGACAGGTGACCACTGGGCTAACATGAAAGGTGACCACTGGGCTAACAGGTGACCATTGGGCTAACAGGTGACCGCTGGGCTGATAGGTGACCATGGACTGACAGGTGACCACTGGGTTGACAGGTGACCGCTGGGCTGATAGGTGACCACAGGGCTGACAGGTGACCACTGGGCTGACAGGTGACCACTGGGTTGACAGGTGACCATGGACTGACAGGTGACCACTGGGCTAACAGGTGACCATTGGGATAACTGGTGAGTACCTCACCATTATGCTAATGCAGCTCTCCTTTGGGCACATGGTGCTAGACATATATTTCCACAAACTGGCATTCAGTGAATGATGTGGTCGGAATCCATTTTAAGCTGGGCCTATCTATGGGGCTGGCTCTGTGGTGAAGAAGTTATGCATGCAATTCGTAATCCTGCACTCAAAACACAGTTGCGGGTCCATTTAGCAGCAGACCGCCTTGCGTTGGTTTTTATAAAATGGTATGTGCCTGCTGTTCAGAAAGCAATGGCAAACTACTGAACGTACACTTGCCAAGAAATCACAAACAGCCAAAAAATGCTGGGGTTGACTGTGACATCTTGTAAAGGACATGCAACTAACCAACAACCTGGCAGTCAAGGTCAAATTATAAAATCCATCCCAACTACACTACCACGACTCCCCGCCACCTACACACACACATAAACTTGTCGACAAGTTATGTCTTCAAACAAAAAAAAACAAAAACCAATATCACACAGTTTACAAACAAGATCGTTATTAAAAACAAACTTGCACTTCTCAAACTCATCACCCTTATATTTGACTTAAGACAACAAAATAAAACCCATGTACTACCTGGCATGTTTGTATGACCCAGATCACGGGTGGCCAATATGAGGCCTGCTATTTCAAATATCCCGCTATTTGACATTCAAGGTTACTTAGTTTTTTTGTCCGACGCTAGGTGCTGATAACATTTAATATGAGACTTCAACTTTTGATATATATGTTCTGTGGTCTTCGGCGGCGTCGGGAAGCTCGCAACGCTATCGGGCTCATACTCATAACTACTTTCAGTCCAGCTTGACAAAGTTCCGTGTTATTCTGTAGTTTCGTTCTATTATCACCATTGTGTCTTGAGAGATTTTGCGACAGCCGTTAAAATACATATTTATCACATTTATAATAAAAGTTCAAACTACTTTAACCAAGTATCTTGACTACCATATCGATTCTATAGGTAAGTAAACCCTGAAACATTTTATTTATGTAATTTAAATTAATTAATTATTATTAATTAGTATTACCCGTGGTGTTTTTTTTGCCAGTTAAAAACGAAGACCTACCATGGCGTCAACTAGTAAAGACATTGGACCAAAGAAGAGAAGAATCACAGAAGAATTAAGAAGTTTTCAAGACAGATGGACTATAAACTATTTTTAAAAAAAATTAAAACAAAGCCCATATGCTTGATATGCAACGAATCTGTTTCAGTTTTGAAAGAGTATAACATCAAACGGCACTACAAGACTAAACATGCAAATAAGTTTGATAAGTACAAAGGGCAATTTCGACAAGACCTAGTAAATGACTTTAAAAAACATTTATGCACAACAAAAGATATTTACTAGAGTGAGTTCAGTCAACATGCCATGTAAAGCTATTTATGCAGTAGCCATGATATGAGCAAAAAAATCAAAGCCATATTCAGATGGTGAAATGGTTAAGGAATGTTTGGAGAGCGTCGAAATTCCGTGTCCAGAAAAGAAGAAGGATTTCTCAAAAATAAGTCTGTCTCGTCAGACTATTACTAAGCGTGAGGACGACATTGGAAAACATATTGAAGATAATTTGAAAAGCTGAGCATCCAAATTTATATTTTATGCTCTAGCATTGGATGAAAGCACAGATATGGCAGATACGCCCAACTGGCAATTTTTACCAGGGGTGTTGATGTCCATTTTAAAAAGACAGAAGATTTAGCGTCACTGTATCCACTGTGGACACTACTAAGTCATGAGATTTGTTAGAGGCAGTTGCATCGACATTGAATCGCTTTTCGTTACAACTTAAAAACTTATCAGGCTTAACAACGGATGGTGCTCCAGCAATGGTTGGGAAACACAAAGGTTTAGTAAAATTGATTGAAAATAGGCCTCCAAAGTCGGTAATACTTCAATGCTAAATTTTCATTGCATTATTCATCAGGAGAATTTATGTTAGAAGTTCCTCAAAATAGACCATGCCATGAAAGTGATCGTTAAAATAGTGATCTTCATTTAGTCGAACGGGTTGAATCACCGTCAGTTCCAAGAATTTCTACAGTCTTTGGACTCAGATTATAATGACGTTACATTTTATGCAGAAGATGGCTGACCCGTGCCAAAATGTTGAAAAGATTGATGGTTGCATCAAGAAATACAATCATTCTTTGCAAGCAAGTCAAAAAGTAACCCTGAGTTTCTTCTTCTGCGTTCATCCGGATTTTTTTTCTTCAGACGTGACTGCGTTGTGCCTGTTTACAGCAGAGCTGCATTCTTGCGCCGTTAGGCCGACACATCTGACTTCTGCTGGCATTTGTTGACCGGGTTAACCTTCCCGGATCCCTGAGTTTGAAGACAAAGAGTGGGTTTGCAACTTTGCATTTCTGGTCGATATAACTAGCCACCTAAATCACATTAATACTCGTCTACAAGAGATTGATAATCAATTAATAAGATGTATGATCATATTTCTGCATTTCAAATGAAACTTGGTCTTTGGGAACAACAGTCGAGTACAAAAAAACTGTATTGACTTTCCTACATTGTCATTGTAACTAGATGTCACACCGGAGGCGGCAGATAAATACTCTTCTTTGATATCTGACTTAAACCTTGAATTTGAAAACCGATTTCATGATTTTAAAAAACATTAAGTGATTTTTGTTCATCTGCAATGCCATTCACGGTAGATGTGAATTTATTACCAGGAAGATTAGAAATGGAACATTGTGAAATGTGTTGTGATACACAGTTAAAGGGGAAATTCCATCAAGTTGGTTTGGAAGAGTTCTATAAAACGTATTTGGACAAGGATAAATATCCTGCGTTTTACAAACATGCTCTGTCGATGGTTTCGCTATTTGGAAACACTTATGCATGTGAATAGCTTTTTAGTCGCACGAAGCACATCAAATCACAAGTGAGAACACGAATTACTGATGTTCATTTGGAAAACTGTTTGCGTGTAGCGACAACATCAGTCAAGATTAATTTTGATGCACTTAGTTCTGCAAAACAAAGTCAGACGTCTCACTTTTAAATTGTCTAATATTAATAAATATGTCTGATTCTCAGTTATGTTTTATTTACTTTAAAAAAAAAATACCTAATTTTTTTTTTTTTTACATTAAACCATGGAAGCGTTTGACCACGATCTCACCTACTGGGAAGCGACGATGTGGTTGAAGCTGTAGTATGCTTGTTTGTTTACTTTAATTAACAAACAAACAAACAAAAACTAGGTGCATGGCCGGGAAATATTATTTCTGAAATTTGGCCCGCATGCTGAAAGGTTGGACACCCCTGACCTAGATAGTACCATGGAGAAATCAACCTGAGTGCTTCCAAGTAAACCAGACTGCAATGGGTGAAAGGTCTAACATGTTAAAATAAATAGTCTTAATCTTTTGATAATGTCCACAACTTGACTGTTTCATCATCACTACAGGAAACTAAGAGTCCCAGATCCTTGGGGTTCCATGCAATACTGTTCACATCTTGGCCATGTGCTGCTCTGGTCCTGGCAGCTAGCTCAAACTGAGGCTGGTTCTTTGGATCAGCAGACGGCAACTCTCTAAATACACACAGACTGTCGTCACCTCCGGCTGTTGCAATGCAGCCTGACAGATGACACCAGCTGATGTCATAGATGGGTCTTTCGTGGTAACCTCCAATCGTACAGACGTTCTTCCAGGCAGAGATGTTGTCTTCAGTTGCAACACCTTCTGGATTTCCAGGCTCATATTCTTGCCATATTTTAATAGTTTTATCTCCACTGCATGATGCCAAACGCGAGCCAGTTTTATCAAAATCCAGAGACCAAACAGTTGATTGATGACCTTTCAAAGTATTACAGCATTCCCAATCATCGGAAGCTTCTCGATACAAACGAACTGTGTCATCGTAGCCACAAGATGCCAGGATTTCTTTGCTGGGATGCCACTTGACATGCTTGACATCCTGGCTGTGCGTTGACATCACGCTGGCACATTCAAACTCTTCATCTGCGCTAACTGAAAACATAAAGATAATGACATACATTTAGTGCTACTACAACTGGCATCTTGCTGTCTTGACAGATGACAGTTTGTTACATTATGCTTTAAAAAAAAAGGGGTATAATAAGTACAACCCATGGCGGTAAGAATGTGACTGATCAGACCAATTGACAAGATGAAGAATACCCACAGGACCTATGGATCCGAGTCTACACAGATGGGTCAGCACAAAATGCTGTTCGAAACAGAGCAGCAGGAGTGTACATAGAATACCAAAATAATACCAGGGACACAGCCAGAGTACCAACAGGAAAGTACTGCCATAACTATGATGCTGAAATCGAGGCAATCAAGATAGCAACAGAGAAATTACTAAATACCAGCCTTGGTACACAACCTGTGGTGCTATTGACAGATGCAAAATCAAGTACTCGAGGCGCTCCTATCTGGGAAATTGCCAGTACTACGGACACTACTTTATTAACTTTAGCAGCCAGCATAAGGTCACCATACAGTGAATCCCATCTCACTGTGGAGTACCTAGGACTGAGAGAGCTGATCGATTAGCTATGGAGGAAGCAACAGAAGAACAACCTAATGTATCTGTTACATACCACCAAAAGAAAAAGAATGATCAATTCAGTCAGAAAGCCACCAAAACCTGGACCAGAACAAATCATTGTTCTCCACTTCAGAACAGGACACAATAGATTATGCAACCATATGCATACAAAATTCAAGATTGGGAAATCAGCCATTTGCATGTATGGATTGGTATCGCAGACAGCAGATCACATAATTCAAGACTGCTTAAAATATGACGTTATATTCAGTATTGTTTCATCTAACACATCTGTGAATACTTGTACGTGTGCTTAGCTATATATGTGCATGTATATATGTGGGCATACATGTACATGTATATTGTCATGTGCAGAAGTTAATCAGACTAATACACATAAATTATAACCAGAGAGACAGGAACAGCAAGGGTTAACTTTAGGACAATTCTACACAAGTCATCCACCTTATACAATCAAGAGTTTTCAACAACTAGTTTCACCACAATGTTACATTGAGGTACAAGGAGTTCTACTTAGATGCGTTGAAAGGACAATAGTGATTCACAAGTGGCATCCCATTGGTTTGCGACAAGTAACAAGTGCAACTGTGTTAGTCGACGACATCACGGGCGTGACAGTGACTGTACAAGAGAGAGATTGCCACCAACCGCACGGTCTGCAGTCTACAGTGCACGAGTGCCAGAACATAAGTGTGAGAGTGACTCGACGGGCTGCAGAGGTGCGGGATTGTGTCTTCACCATCGTGAAATAAAGTTCATGTCAGGCTGCCACGATGTGTTCTGTTCATTTCATCAGCAGCATTTTTCGGAAGATGCGCGTGAGCGAGCCAGGTGATGAGACAAATCACAATTCTATAAACCTGCATGCCCTGATACACCCCTAGATATCACCACTGTTAGCAACAACGCCCAGTATATCATGGAAAACATCATGGCATATACAAGTATATTCATTGGCACCTTTCCGTCTTGACAGACGATAGTTTGGTACATTGTGCTTCAAAAAGGCTTAATAACTACGATCCATGGCGGTGGCGAGTGTGGCTGGTAAGGCCAATTCTTGCTGCAAATGTTTGCCCACAGTAGGTGCATGTGAAAACATGGTCACTTCCACTATTTTGCACCATCTTACGTCTCTCACGCTCTGTGTGTGCTTTTTCTGCAATCATTTTCTCCTTTGTCTTTATTCCATTTCTGATAGTTGCCCTCCATGCAACACGTTCAGCGGCGACGTGCTCCCAATGTGCATTATCAATGCCTGTATCAATCATTTCCCGCTTACACACATCTTTGTATCGTAGTAGAGGCCGACCCTGAGATCTCCTACCCGTCTGTAATTCACCAAAAAAGATGTCCTTTGGTATTCTACCATCATCCATCCTCCTAACGTGTCCTATCCATCTAAGTCTATGAAGACTGAGCATGGAATACACCGTCACACAACCTGATCTTTCCAATACTTCAGTATTTGTGATTTTGTCTTGCCACTTAATACCAAGTATTCTTCGCAGACACCGCATATGAAAGCTGTTTAAACGTTTCTCTTGGCGTGAGTAAGTTGTCCAGGTTTCACTGCCATAAAGAAGAGTACTAAGGACACAGGCTTGGTAGACGAGGACTTTTGTTTTGGCAGTAAGCTTCCTGTTCTCCCAGACTCTTTTTGCTAACATGTTCATTGTTGTTGCTGCCTTGCCAATCCTGATGTTGATTTCCTGATCGAGGGATAATTTGCTATTTACCTCTGATCCCAGATATGTAAAATGGTCTACTATCTCCAGTTCGGCGTCGTCAATAAAGATTGATGGTACACCATGTGCACCTTGTGACATAATCTGTGTCTTCTTTTTGTTAATTGTTAAACCAAATTCAGAACAAGCATTGGAGAATGCAGATAGTAGATGTTGTAATTCTTCCTCAGAGTGGGTCGTAATCGCAGCATCATCCGCAAAAAGCAAATCTCTGATTAGTACCCTTCTAATTTTGGTCTTGGCCTTCAATCTCTGAGCATTATAGAGGCCACCATCTGAGCGTGAGTGAATGTATATACCGTCATCCTGATCACGAAAGGCATATTTCAGTAGAAGTGAAAAGTATATCCCAAAGAGGGTGGGGGCTAGTACACAACCTTGCTTAACTCCACTCTTGATTTCAAACTCTTCTGAAGTTGAGCCATGAAACTTGATTATACCCTTCATGCCTGTGTGGAACGATTCCACAATGGACAGAAGAGTTGGTGGGCAGCCAATCTTCTTTAGTGCTTTGAACAGACCCTCACGACTGACCAAATCGAATGCCTTTGTGAGGTCAATGAAGGCAATAAACAGTGGCTGATATTGTTCCCGGCATTTTTCTTGCATCTGTCGCAATGAGAATATCATATCTATGGTAGACCGGTTCTGACGGAAGCCGCACTGTGATTCGGGGTAGACTTGATCTCCCAGGATTTGAAGTCTGTGCAGGACAATTCTGGCAAATACTTTCCCAACAATACACAGAAGTGAGATACCTCTATAGTTGTTACAGTCGCTCCGATCTCCCTTGTTCTTATACAGCGTTATGATGTTTGAATCTTTGAAATCCTGTGGGACTTGTCCTTCTCGCCAGCATAGCTCTATTAGCTGGTGGATCTGTAGAGCGAGTGTGTCTTGCCCACTCCTGATTACCTCTATTGGAATCCCATCCTTACCTGGAGCCTTGCCAGATGCAAGCTCATTTATAGCACACTTAACTTCTGTTATAGTGGGAAGTGTGTCCAGGTGGTCAAGAGTTAGCAGGGCCTCTATGGCGTTGAGGGCATCATCCGCTAGCTTGGTCTCACTTGAGTAAAGCTCTAAATAGTGCTCGACCCATCTATCCATCTGCTGTTTCTTATCAGTGATGATTTCTCCAGTCAAGGTTTTCAGCGGTGCACTTCTTTTGATCATTGGACCACAGGCTTTCTTTATCCCTTCATACATGCTTCTGATGTTTCCCTTATCACTTGCGATTTGAATGGACTCACATAACTTGATCCAATAGTCATTCGCACACTGCCTGGCAGCCTTTTGTACATCCTTTCTCGCTTGCTTCAGCTCACTCAGAGTGTTACGCGTTGGTCTTTCCTTGTTTCTTAAGAGAGCTATCTTCTTTTTATCAATCAAGGGCTGCAGTATCTGGCTGTTTGCCGCAAACCAGTCCTGCCTCTTATGATCCACAGTGCCGTAAACCCCTACCGCTGTTTTATAAATAGTTTCCTTAAGTTTACTCCATTTATCATTTACTATACAATTTTCTGATGTATCATTGAAAGCGTCTTCAAGTTGCTGTTGAAATTCAAAGCACTTTCCAGGATCGTGAGTGTTAGTAATATTAATCCTGGGGCTATACTTGTGTTTAGCTGTGTAGATTCTCTTTGGTCTCAGTCTAACCCTTGCAACAACCAAAGAATGATCTGTATCACAGTCAGCACTGTGGTAACTTCGAGTTAATGATGTATGGTTCAGATGTTGTCTCCATGTGATAATGAAGTCCAGCTGATGCCAATGGCTGGATCTTGGATGTTTCCATGTGACCTTATGCATCTCTTTTGTTTTAAAAAAGGAGTTTGTAATACATAGGTCATTTCTAGTGCAATGCTCCAGCAGCCTTTGCCCATTATCATTCATGCGACCGATGTTGTATTTTCCAAGGCACACTGGCCATGAACTCGAGTCCTTGCCCACACGAGCATTGAAATCACCGAGCATATAAATGTAGTCGGATTTTGGAACTGCCTTGATCACAGAGTCTAGCTGCTCATAGAACGTATCATTCACATCATCAGAGGAAGCGAGTGTCGGTGCATATGCAGTGAGAATGGTGGCAAATCCACAAGAGGTTGCCAAGCGCAGTGATAATAATCTTTCATTACCTCCAGCTGGGATATCAATCATTCCCAGTAGCGAATTCTTCACTGCAAAGCCCACACCATGTTGCCTTTTTTCTGCCTGCCCTCTTCCCTTCCAAAAAAAGGTGTAATTGTTTTCCCTGAGTGACCCTTCCTCAGCGAGGCGAGTCTCCTGCAGGCCAGCAATATCAATGTTAAGACGATTGAGTTCAGCATCAATCACAGCCGTTTTTCTCACATCGTCAATATTTGTCAAGTCAGTGGAAAATCCTGGACACATGGTTCTCACGTTCCAGGTTGCAAGCCGTAGCTTGAGGTTTCTATTCTTTTTATTAGTACCTGGTGCATTGGTTTTACAGCCTGCGATTCAGATTTTGTCCTAGCCCCAAGCACCCATTGAAGCAGGCAGGCTGTGGCGGATCAGCACCCAATTGGCTGAGGGATGCCCAGCTTGAGGCGGGCGGTAGCTGATCAGTGACATCTGTAGGTGTCTCCCACCGTCAGAGGCAACGCGTGGCGCCCCATGTCTACGCCAACTGACAAGGACTTATAACCCATAACAGTTGCCTCTCGCTTTGATTCTGAGACCGGTTAAGACCAGGGATGGAGTTATTGCCTCTCAATAGCACAAAGCCTGGGCTAAAATAAAGAAACCATGTGTTGCCCATGCAGCATGATCCCTCTCTCGGCCTGCCTAGTTCACTCCAGAGGAAAGTTGACACCTATAATCTGGAACAAGACAAGCTGCAGAAGCTGCCGGATCAGCAAAGCAATGCTCTAACTGTCCGCCTGTCGGAGCTTCGATCCTAGACCAGCTGCCAACCAAGGCTTAGGGCCTGGTCTGCCCTGCCATGACTTATTTTGTCTTTGGGTTGCATTTCCTCGCACCAGGATAAGGCTAGTACCCTCCCAATTGCGCTCTTCCGCCCGAAGCCGTTGGCACAATGTGGGGTGTCGGGTTTGGTAAGCGCCGCCCAACATTCGGCGCTGACAGAAAGCAGGTAGTACCGTCTACTGTCATACGGTAGCTCAGTCATATCTGACTAAGACCTGACTCTCAAGTATATGATACACACATATATCTATCCTCTTTTCCTGTTCTTGTGTGCATGTTTCTTTCCTTGTTTTATTTCAGTTTTCAACAACCCTATCTGATTGATTATTTGGTTGTTTCGGGATTTGAAATTTAAATATTGAGCACAACCCATTACTGGCAACGCTGATCGTATTCTGGTATGAACCTAAGGCCTATCCACGTCAATATGGAAGCACTATACTCGAGTTTCGCTCTCGTTTGAGCTCGTCAGTAGTGCATATCCCTGACCGGATCCGGAAACAAGCCCCGGATCACTGGCGTGTGAAGCGGGTGTGTAACCACGCAGCACACGCTGGACACGCCAAATTATCATAACAGAATATCACAATGTTACCCATCGTAGACTATGCTCAAGATTGCCCAATCGCCGCGACTCACGTCCGTCAATCGATGTGGACCCGAACGATCAGTACTTCTCACTGGCAAGGAACACCAGGCCTCCTAAAATCCAGTGAGCAATAATCGAATTGATTATTTGGTTGTTTCGGGATTTGAAATTTAAATATTGAGCACAACCCACTACTGGCAACGCTGATCGTATTCTGGTATGAACCTAAGGCCTATCCACGTCAACATGGAAGCACTATACTCGAGTTTCGCTCTCGTTTGAGCTCGTCAGTAGTGCATATCCCTGACCGGATCCGGAAACAAGCCCCGGATCACTGGCATGTGAAGCGGGCGTGTAACCACGTGGCACACACTGGGCACGCCAAATTATCATAACAGAATATCACAACGTTACCCATCGTAGGCTATGCTCAAGATTGCCCAATCGCCGCGACTGACGTCCATCCCACAAGTAGTGGGTTGTGCTCAATATTTAAATTTCAAATCCCAAAACAACCAAATAATCAATTTGATTATTGCTCACTGGATTTTAGGAGGCCTGGTGTTCCTTGCCAGTGAGAAGTCCTGATCGTTCGGGTCCACATCGATTGACGGACGTCAGTCGCGGCGATTGGGCAATCTTGAGCATAGCCTACGATGGGTAACGTTGTGATATTCTGTTATGATAATTTGGCGTGTCCAGCGTGTGCCGCGTGGTTACACGCCCGCTTCACACGCCAGTGATCCGGGGCTTGTTTCCGGATCCGGTCAGGGATATGCACTACTGACGAGCTCAAACGAGAGTGAAACTTGAGTATAGTGCTTCCATATTGACGTGGATAGGCCTTAGGTTCATACCAGAATACGATCAGCGTGCCAGTAGTGGGTTGTGCTCAATATTTAAACCCTATCTGAATTGGGAAGGCTAACCCGGTCAACAAACACCCACAGAAGGGTGAGAAGGAAGAGGAAAAAGGAGGAGGAGATGCTAAGAAGGAGTCAGAAGGGAAGGAGGAGGGGTAAGAAGCAACATCAAAAATAATGGGGGGGGGGGGGAGATGAAGTGGTGAAGGGGAAGGGAAGAGGAAAAAGCAGGACGAGGTGGTGCTAAGAAGGAGGCAGAAGCAAAGAGGAGGGTGAAGAAGTAACATAAAAAATAGGGGGGGGGGATGAAATGGTGAAAATGAAAGAGGAAGAAGGAAAGCTTAAAAAAAAAAAGATGAAGTTGTGAGGATGAAGAAGATGGAGAGAAGGCGTAGGAAGAAGAACTAAATAAAATTAATTCAAACAAGAATGTATATACAGACACAAACCTTCCCAAATCCAGACACTTTTGTCTCTGCTGCAGGTTGCCAGTAGACTTCCTGTACAGGACCAAGATGTGCACTTGACCTCATTTTCATGGCCTTCAAGTGTGGCCAGACACTCAAACTCTCCAGTTTTACGGCTCCAGACACTGGTGGTGGCATCGAAACTCGCTGCAGCCAGGTACTGACCACACGGTGACCACGACACTGAGCGGACAGTTCTGGTGTGGGCATCTGTCAGGACGGACTTGCAAACCCATTTGTCCCCTGTGTATGAATGATAAAAACAAAATAGTACAGCTTGAAACAATACAAGATGACGCGAGAATTAGAAACATTTTCAGTTATCATAAAAGTTATTTAAAAAGGGGGTCGTCAGAATGTTATAAAGTTAGTTGCATATCTTTTACAGGACATAGCAGTCAACCCCAGCATTTTTTGGTTGTTCGTGATTCCTGGGCAAGTTTACGTTCAGTAGTTTGCCATTGCTTTATGAACGACCGGCACCCATACCATTTTATCGTCAGCATGGCCGAATGGATAAGAGCACTCCTTAAAAACTTGGTGTGCTGATGCCGTGGTAGTGGGTTCAACCCCTAGACAGGTTAGTTGGACTAAAATGTTGACTTCTCGTCCTTGACTTGGGGATGTAAATTACAAGTACCTCTTAAGTTGGAGTGGATTTGCCTGATGGTGAGGGACACTGGTAATAGAAAAAGCTAATCCCCATGCAAAAATAAGTCCAGTGTACTAGAAGTACTAGCACGTGTACAGACTACCTTTGAGTTCAAAGCAAGCGACCACAAAATAAAAAAATTAATAAAAAAAAGGGGTAACTTCATCATCATCCAGTGTCATATTTACAAGATAACATCCAGTTTCATATTTACAAGATAACATCCAAAGTCATATTTACAAGAAAACATCCAGTGTCATATTTACAAGATAACATCCAGTGTCATATTTACAAGATAACATAAAGTCATATTTACAAGATAACATCCAGTGTCATATTTACAAGATAACATCCAGTCATATTTACAAGATAACATCCAGTCATATTTACAAGATAACATCCAGTATCATATTTACAAGATAACATCCAGTGTCATATGTACAAGATAACATCCAGTGTCATATTTACAAGATAACATCCAGTGTCATATTTACAAGATAACATCCAGTCATATTTACAAGATAACATCCAGTGTCATATTTACAAGATAACATCCAGTGTCATATGTACAAGATAACATCCAGTGTCATATTTACAAGATAACATCCAGTGTCATATTTACAAGATAACATCCAGTCATATTTACAAGATAACATCCAGTGTCATATTTACAAGATAACATCCAAAGCCATATTTACAAGAAAACATCCTGTGTCATATTTACAAGATAACGTCCAAAGTCATATTTACAAGAAAACATCCAGTGTCATATTTACAAGATAACATCCAGTGTCATATTTACAAGATAACATCCAGTGTCATATTTACAAGATAACATCCAGTCATATTTACAAGAAAACATCCAGTGTCATATTTACAAGATAACATTCAGTGTCATATTTACAAGATAACATCCAAAGTCATATTTACAAGAAAACATCCAGTGTCATATTTACAAGAAAACAATCACGTTGCAATGAGGTACCTTTGTCAGCACACATAAAACAAAACGTCTACGCCACCCTCTTCTATTGCCATTGTCCACAAATATTTGAAATTACGGACTCGGTTAAGCATTTTCCTTTCTATTGTTATATTACATTTTGGTGGCATCTTTTTTCTTTAATATAACCATTGTCCCCACTTTAGGTTGTTAGGTGAAGACAGGCATGCTTCCGGCAGAGTGACAGGCTTCCATTCAACAATCAAAAATAGACAGCATCTGTGGGATTTTTACCCCAGGACATGCTGGCGTGGAGGGAAATGCAGGCAGACAAATTAGCTGGGTTTGCACCCCTCGGTGGGGTAACTGGTGCACATGATAATGCAAATGTGGTCGGGGTCCTTTGGAATCGCGTGCAAACGATAAGGTGGATCATCATGGCATGGAAAGAGTGGTGCTGCAGGGAGTGACAAGAGGATCTGGCCAACACTCAAAACTGCGGAAATTCCAGACGGACACATACTCATTCATATTGGAACTCTTCGCTGGCTGTTGCAGATGAGGAGTGAGCACGTATGGGAATGTCCTATGTACTATGATGTCGGTTCTTGACTCAATTCAACTCATAACCATGAGGCTGAGCAAGAGAAGTGATGCTGGATGGATTGAGACAGTAGCTTGGAGGGATATCATCAGCAGAGTTGATCCAGAAAACCATAGATATGTGGAGAGACACGAATGCCTACGCCAGCTGGCAGGGTAGTTGATGATGATATTCAATGAAAGCCTCACTATTGCACAATAAACACAATGTTCAACAGTTTGTGCCAATCTTTTGCATTTTCAGCGATCACTGCTGTCATCGAGGAGCGGCTGGCCGAGTGGCTAGAACTCCGGACTCTTCTTCGGGAGACCCGGGCTCGATTCCTCGGTAAGGTGTGGGATTTTTTCTGTTGGGGGAAAAAAGAAAATCCTAACCTGCACAGTTCGCGGCGACTGCACTAGCCAGGCGGCCTTAATTCCTCAAACTCAAAGACCCCTCTGCCATACCCACAAGGTACTATACTGGCAGAAAACGACAGTTTTTGACAGACTGCTGTCATCTGCATATCACAGATTTTAAACAAAGTAATTGAAAGCTCACTATGTGGGTGTCATGAAAGGTGGGAAAAGTGTCTCAGTGGCACAAAATGGAATATTGTTTAGATAGCAAATGCATTACATGGAAAGTTCGAATCAAAAGCTCACTGTGTGGATGTCATCTGCAGACTACATTCTGATTTCCAGAAGAACATCCTGTGGTGTATGGAAGGCCCAATATATAGAAGTGAGGCAAAGCAGTCATGTGCAGGACGTGACGATTCCTTGGGTGAGCCCAGTACCAGGACTCTGCAATTATGGAAGCCTCCTTGGATGGCGGGAAATGCCCATGGTCTGCCTTTGCCTTCCCTTGAGGGCTAATCTAAATGGGCCAGTTGGGATGGGGATAACACAACAACAGTTAGAGTTGAATGTCCTAGGAAACACCCGGAAAGGTAGCCCAGTCAACAAATGTCTGAAGAAGTCGGGCGTGTCAGCTGAAAGGTGCAAATATTGCAGCTCTGCTGTAAACAGGCACAACGCAATTGCGTCTAAAACAACATTCCAGGTGAAAGAAGAAGAAGAAGAAGAAGAAGAAGAAGAAGAAGAAGAAGAAGAAGAAGAAGAAGAAGAAGAAGAAGAAGAAGAAGAAGAAGAAGAAGAAGAAGAAGAAGAAGAAGAAGAAGAAGAAGAAGAAGAAGAAGAAATACAGAAACCAAACACTATGTTGCACTATTTATTGCCTGACATATCTCGTCAGGTGCATACTGCAGAGTTATATATCATATCAAGCGAATAAATGAATAATACTTGAACTGAAACAATTAACAATTAAAATACAGCCACAGGTATTGTCAAATGTAGAACATCTGTTATGCCCACAGAAATTTACAATTTAACACAAAATCATTCTGTTTGCATGAATATCATAAGATATTAAGTCTGATGTCCTTTTAATCTACTCTATATCTTGAAGGCATGTAATTAATCGTTCATGCTGTATTCTGTTAAATGCTTTCTTATACTCTATAAGCCGGCTCTGTGGCGAAAGGGTTATGGACGCAATTCCTAATCCCGCATAACCGCGTTTGAAACACAGCCACAGGCGATTTGACAGCAGACCACCTTGCGTTGGTTTTTAAAATGGTAAGGGTGCTGGTCGTTCAGAAAGCAATGGCAAACTACTGAACATAAAACTTGCCAAGAGATCACAACAACAAAAAATGCTAGTGTTGACTGTGACATCCTGTAAAGAATACGCAACCTTTTTATAGTGTATAAAACATTGCAGATGCAACAATTTTTATGCACTGTGGCCAGATTTTTCTTGTATTATTGTTGGGAGGAAAATGATAAGAAGAACAAGTGACACCACAAAATCCACACCCTCTTTACTCCAGACACGAATCGTCTTGTCTCCACCACAAGAAGCTAGAAGTGCACCACTAGGACTCCATGACACACACCACACTCTGTCTGTATGGCCTTGTAATGTCTGAACCTCTTGTAATGTCCTCATGTTTAATCTGAAAGAATTCAACAAACATTTTCTTGTTTTTTACAGAAAAAATAACAATAAACTCTCAAAAACGATTACTTCTTCTTCTTCTTCTGCGTTAATCCAATTTTTTTATTTCGGACGCGATTGAGTTGTGCTTGTTTACAGCAGAGCTGCGTTCTTGCGCCGTTAGGCCGACACATCCGACTTCTGCTGGCATTTGTTGACTGGGTTATCCTTTCCGGGGAAAAAGGATTACTATTCTATTCAGACTGCTGTGTATGGACTACACTTGAGTTCAAAGCGAGCTAATGCAAAATTAAAAAACATCATAATCGTGTGGCTTGCAAAGCGACGTGTAGAAAATAGATTTTCATGTTTCTCCGGGGTCTACAGATCTAGGTCTGTTCTATTTTGTATGAACATCCCACGTATCACCCATGCATAACATATATACAGTTTACAATTAATTTGAGAATTACAGATAGTTAAACAGTAAAATTATATGAACAAGATTTTCAGAAAACAACAAGAGAGAGAAAATTAAATAAATAAATAGCGACACAAAATCCAGGGTTAAAAAAGAGCATGATAGGCAGAAATGATTTTAAAATTACAGAAACTTTATTACAGTGACTATAGATAACCATTACATTTAAGTTGAGTCAAGAAACAACAACACAGCACTTGGAACATTTGCATAAGTGCTCCGTCCTCATCTGCAACAGCCAGCGAACAGTCCCAATACTAACTGTACCAGTAGCAGTCTGATTATGTGTCCATCTGGCCTTTCATCTAATTATAACACTGGTGAAACTATTTAATCTGTATATATACATGTAACATTGATGAAACTATTTTATCTTTATATGTAATTGTATTACTTTTTATTTTGCATATCCTTTACAGGACATCGCTGTCAACACCAGCATCTTTCAGCTGTATGTTGATCTCTTGGCAAGATTACGCTCAGTAGTTTGCCACTGCTTTCTGAGCGGCCGGCTCACATACCCCGTAAGTTACCGATGCGATTCGAACCACAGCTGATTCTCACCGTCATCACGTTACCGACAAGAGTATACGAGATTACGGAGAAAAGTCATAACCTCTAAGCCACGAAGCCGGCAATTGTAATACTGATGAAACAAAATCAGATAGATTATATTTTAATACAAAGAAGATGGAGATAACATCTGCAAAAACCTTATGGGAGTGAATAAATGAATAATACTTGAACTGAAACAATTAAAATACAGCCACGGGTATTGTCAAATGTGGAACATCTGTTACCCCCACGGAAATTTACAATTTAACCAAAACTCTAGATTGTGATACAGATCATCAGTTATTAGAAGCAGATTTGAAATTAAAACTCAAAAAGCTTAGCCGAGGACCAAGGCCACTTCGTTTTGATCTCACAAACATACCAGATGCATACACCGTAGAAGTTAGGAATTGTTTTGGGGTCTTGATGTCTGTACAAGAGGAAATGACACCTGATGAACTGGCAGTACAAGCTAAAGATATCTTGATAACTGCAGCCAAGGATTTAATTCCGACCAAGAAAAAGCAACTTAAGCCATGGATTACATCAGACACATTAGAATTAATAAAACAACGAAGGGAACTGAAACAGAAAGGAGGTGAATCCGATAACAGCAGGATGAAGTATAAATCTTTAACTCGAGAAATAAGAAAGAACACAAGAAAGGACAAAAATCAATATATACAAGATTGCTGTACCAGAATAGAGCAATATCATAAGACTGGAAGAGATTACAAAATGTTCAAAGAAATGACAAGAAATGTTCAGCCTCAATTGAATGTTATCTGTGACAAGATGGGAAATACCTTAACAGAATCTTGACAAATTCTAGAAAGATGGCAGGAGTACTGCAGTGGAATGTATGATATGAGTGACAGTGAGGATATGAATGAGATACATGAGCCAACGACAGCAGAGAGAACCTGAACCCTTATTAGATGAAATTGCATGGGCAATAAAGAACCTGAAGAATGGTAAATCACCTGGATGTGATGAGATATCAGCTGAGCTAATTATATAAAAAGATATGGAAATATGGTGTATGGCCAAAAGATTGGAAGAGAACTATCTTCATTCCAATACCAAAAAAGGACAACCTGAAATTATGCACCAACTATAGAACTGGTGCCCTAATCAGTCATGCAGTAAAAATCTACTAAAAATCATAATGGGAAGACTTCGTAAGAAAATGGAAGAAGAAATTAACGTAGTTCAAGCTGGATTTAGACAAGGAAGAGGAACAAAAGATTACATTCTCAATATGCGTTTAATAATAGAGAAGTGCACAGAATTTAATGTAAACCTATTCTCATGTTTTGTGGATTATTCAAAGGCATTTGACTGTGTACAACATCAGAAACTTTGGGAAATCATGAGGAATATGGGCTTTCCACTACATGTAATACAACTCATAAGAATGCTCTATCTAGACCAACAAGCAGCGGTTAGAATAGATGGTGAGACATCAGATTCGTTTGACATCAAGCAAGGAGTCCAACAGGGAATTGTGCTGTCCCCCTATTTGTTTAACCTGTACGCCGAAAATGTAATGAGAAATGTAAGAGATGATATAAACAGGGAGCTATATGACGCTCTAAATATCGGTGGTCATGACATACCAGAGATTCGGTATGCTGATACAGTATTGCTATCCGCAACACAGACTGGTATAGAAAACCTAATAGCCTTAACCCAATTGAATAGTGAAAATCACAATGGAGAAACCACTATGGAGAAAGAAATATATATTAATGAGGAAAAATTGGAGGTGGTGGAAAATTTTGAATATCTTGGGTCATTGATTACTAACTACGGTGACACAATGAAAGAAATTAAACGATGACTATCAATTGCTCTTCAAAGACTAAAACAACTGAATAAATTATGAAATGGGACAGACAAGAACTAAAAAAAATAGATTTTTAAGAGCATGCATCTTTCCCATTGCAACATACGCCTGTGAGACCTGGACACTTACTAAACAAGCTGAACAGCGCGCATTTGAATATAAATGTTATAGACGAATTCTAAGAATATCTTGGGTAAAGAAAAGAACAAATGCATCCATACTTCAAGAGCTGAATATTAAAGAAGGTTGGCTATTAAAGACGATAAAACAAAGAAAATTGAAATATTTTGATCACTTGAAACGTCATGAAAGTTTGAAGAGAACAATAATGGAGGGGGATATGCCTGGGAAGAGAGGAAGAGGAAGGCCATAGAGAAGATGGGTGCAGGATGTGGCGCATGATCTCCAGATGGGTGTATCGGACGCGGAACAACTTGCTTATGATTGAGAGGTTTTCCGGAAGGTTGTTATGGGAGAGAGGTTCTGCAAAGGACATGCTACTGAATGAATGAATGAACTGATGAAACTGTCTTAGCCTGATAAACAACGGTAACATTAAAACCATTGCTGCATCTGGACGCTACTTTATAACATCAATAATGAGATTCCCAGAAGTGCCTTGATTGTTAATGACATCCCCCTGGGCTTGTGCTGCCTCCGACAGTGGTTACACCGTAGCCACAACAGGAATAAGCCAGCCTGCCCTTTGTCCAGTTCCCAGGGCTGCATGCATACACCGCCACTAGCCTATGTGGAAGTCATTAATGCCACACCTGAAACTGTACTTTCCTTTGACATAAAATGCTGTGTGTTGATTTCAGTCATACCTCTATATCCATTCACCACAATCCTTCCTCTTAAGTTAACCAGTCCAAGGTCATTTTGTAGGTTTACATTGGGCAGCATCTCTAAAACCACATCCACGCTTCCCACAGCTTCCTGCAGATTCTCAATATAGCTTCCTTCTCAGTGGTTGAAAGCCAGTTCTGCACCACTCTGCTTAATCAGATCAAGTCCCTCCTTTGTTCCAGCTGTCCCAATCACATGGAGACCATATGCCTTGCAGATCTGCACAGCAGCAATGCCCACTGCTCCACTAGCCCCATGGACCAACACCATCTCTCTGGGCATGGCACAGGCTCCGAAGAACAGAGATTTGAAGGCTGTGTAGTAGGACTGCCTACACTAGCTCCTTGGTTGAGCTTGTCAATAAGGTGTGAAACAAACAATGCATTGGCTTTCATGTACTCAGCATATGTGCCGCTGAGGCTACCAATTGTCAAAACTCGATCACCCTTCTTAAAACTGGCGACTCCCGGTCTAACTTCTTCAACCACACCTGCCGAATCCATGCCAGGTGTGTAAGGCAAAGTAGACATGTGGTTATAATAAGTTCCTGTTCTTATATAGGTATCTACTGGGTTTACACCTGCAGTTGAAACCTTAACAAGGATTTCATTAGGTCCTGGTGACGGAATTGGTACATTGGTTTCTAGTTTAAGATTGTCTGGTCCACCAAACTCTTATAGCTCTAATGATTTCCTTGCTGACACTGCCTGCACTCATGGACATTCAAATATGAGTAGTTTCTAAACTAACTTACTAATAAATCTACTACAAGAATTTTCATTTTCTAACGCTAGTCGATCCAAAACAGGAAATAATAATCTGTGCCTAAGCAGAAGAATCCATTGTGTCACCAAAAATGGCGATCAAAACACCATGCATGTTTCTAACTAGATCCAATCATTCAAATATCATGTGACAATAATAAACACTATCTTAGTTTCTGTAGAATAGGTCAGTCTAACATTCTGTGCATAGCGATTGGTTAAAATTATCTTTGTTTTTAAAATAATTTTAAAAATTGGCATACGGTCAGTAATTTTATTTTCTAGGCTGTTCTCGTTAGTCCTCAGATATTTTGAGATGCATTTTCAAATTCTGCATCCATTTTTACGTATACGTGGAAAGTTTCATTGATGATCATCAATGATGGGTGGTAGACAAAAAATATTTCTGCGGACATGTTTCATCTTTGTGAATGAAATCCAAAATGGCAGCCTGGGCATATCGATCGGACTAGCATACATAATTTTTACACCCATTTTACACACCAATAAATTTTGCATGTTTTATGCAATGTGAACTAGTCAAGTTAAAGAGAAAAGAAGTTTAAAGATTATTAATCATTTGTCTGTATACTTTTACTACTTTTTCATCATTTAACATGACAGAACATATTTTTGAAGTCAGTTTTCATATCCGTCTATGACCTGTTTGAGACAATCTCGCATGGGTTGGCAGCACATCCAGTACAATTTATTTTAAAAGTGACTGTGAATGAGAAAATACTATTAGATCAGTAATTTTTAAATCTGCAGCATTTGTCTTGTATCTTTGCATCTCTCATCGACGGTAGTGTCTGTTGGAGACTTTTTCTACATGGGCCCCATCATACTCAGAAAATCAATTTTCATGGCGACATCATACCTATAATTCGAAAGCAAAAGTAGCCGTCGGAAGTGTTGGAAAGCCGAGAGATCGCGTTTTTATAATGCATAATAGTATTGGACGCAATCGGCCGATCTGCTCGTTTAAGTGACCGGCCGCAAATGGACGTTTTGCCCTGTAAAGGGTTAAATTTTTAAATATTAATGTTGCATTACTTTGATCATGCTTTTCAAATTGATTATTTACTAATGAGTACTACCACAGCTACATAGACCTTGAAAAACCAAATCCAACGGTACCTCAGCGAAGCCTGTATGTCAATTCTAAGCGGAGATATTGAGTATCATGATCGTGAACAAAGAAATACTCAGGAATCCGCCCAGTGAGCTTCTTGCTACTTAACTTTTTGTTATTATACGAACATCTTAGCAACCATATATCACTGCAATCGGGGTAGCGAGACATAACTGCTCATGTCATCTATAATTAGTAATTAATTAATAATAATTGGCGGCCATTTTTAATTGCTAATTAGGTCATGGCACATCCTATTGAAAAAGGAAAATAGCCGCTGGGTCCATAGCATCACTCCGCATAATAAAATATACATCTTGTAAGACTTGTAAGCTAACTTTAATAATACATAAGGTAATTAATGAATTAGTAATTAATTAACAACCAGTTTTAATTGCTAATTAGGTCATGACACATATCTAAAAATAGATTACAGAGCAGTTAGGGCTCACTGCCCCAATCTCAATGATGTATGGTTACTAAGATGTTCATTTAAAAACAAAAAAGTGATAGTAGTAGCATGAAGCCAAAATGTGATCATTTCAGCTGTCACTCTGACACAAAAGAAAGCGGCCCAGAGAGTGGAATGCTGAAACATTCTCTGTTCAAGATCCCAACACTCAAATGTGAATATCTCTGCTTAGAACTGACATACAGACATCACTGAGGTGCCATTAGATTTGGTTTTTCAAGGCCTATCTAATTGATTCTAATGATCTAATCTATCTGTGGTGGTCTCAGTAAATACCCAATTTGATAAACATGATCAATATACCTACTTATAGCTCCCATGATTTGCTTGTCGACACTCGTGGACATTCAAATATAATATAGTTTCTAAACTAATTTACTAATAAAATTACTAGGCGTAGCTGCGCGCCAAGATCAGATCTCTCTCCTCAAATTGCTGGTCATTGCAGATTGCAATATTAAATTAATAATAGTAGCAATGTCAAAGATCGGCATATCCTAACATGGGTGGAGGGAGGCGTGACCCTATTTAGCATAAAGTTCCTTGCGATATCCGGTTTATGCCTGGAGTTACCCATGCTTGCTTCTGATTGGATATATTTAGAAATAACCAGTTGAACTTCGTGGGAAACCACTCTAGATATTGCATCAGTGGACTGTCTGCTAAGATTGCAAATCTTTGTCGCTCAAAGTTATTTCTCCATGGGGTTAAATTCGATAGTTGATGCCCGGTAAACTAATTTGTCTTATAACGCAAGTAATATATTAATATAACTAGACTTTTTATTGCATTTTTGGATTCCCTGTTCAATTTCTCATATATGTGAAGAGTTTCAACAATAACCACTTCTTACTTTGTTAGGAAAAAATTTGTTAGTATAGCATGCATGCAGCATAGCCAGTCAGATTGAGAATAAAATTGAGAAATTAAAATATGAATAGCGCATACATTTTGCAAAATTCTATCTATGGCGAAACCCACGCTATAGTATTTATTACAGCCGATCTTTTATTTATTTTATAATATGAACCGTGAGTTTAATTACTAAAATTAAACAGAATAGAAGTTTAATTGATAGTATTTAGTAATAAATAGTAATCATTTATCTGTTTTCATAACACAAATTAAAGATGGCGGCACCCATACAATGTACTAAACGATAGCAGACCGGTATTTGTTTATAATTAGAACTGGAAATTTAACTACTAAAATTAGACAGAATACATGTTTCATTTATAATTTTTCAGCATTTAATATGACTGAAAATAATTTTGAAAGCCAGTTTTCAGACACGTCTGTAAACCTGTAAGTAGTATAAGGAGTACTTTTTTTTTTCTTAGCAGCACACAAGGACATAATTATTTAAATATAAATAAAACTAGTATCGTTAGCCACTACACGCTGTGGGATTTGCTGAGGAGGGGATCCGAGCACTTATGGACTGAATGGTTCAATGTGCAATGAGGATGATCTGTCAACTAACTAACTAACTAATTAACTAACTAATTAAGTTATAGGTTTTTAAAATGTTAATATTTAATTATTAATTGCTCACTTTTAGATACAGAACAGTGTAATTATTGAGCAGAAATAGAAATCAATTATTAGCGAATATTTAATTAATTAATATTTTTATTTTTTAATATTTTAATAATTAATTAACTGCTGCTTAATTTATGCAGCAGTTACAAACTTATTTACTTACATTAATGCATGATATTTAATCAACAAAAGAAAGCTGCTGCAATGCAGTGGGTACATTAAGACAACATGATTACATTTTCATGAATTGTTCTTTCACTAACGACGAACATTTCACATGACATTTAATTAATATAAAAGGGCAGCTATTTTTAACTGTTAATTAGGACACAGCACATCCTATCGAAAAGTTTTAAAAGTCAAGTGCATTTTTCTCAGAGACACAGAGACTCTTGTGCTTTGTGCAATACTTTAGGTAGAGACCGAGCCATATGGGGGTAACCCGGTGCAATGAAGTCAATCCTCTCAATCCTCTCGACATTCTATCGAAAGAGAAATGTGACCTTTACTTTCCTGTTACCAAAACGCATAATAAAATATACATGTTACTAGGTTTGTTAGCAATGCTACAGACTTTTAATGAATAATAAACAATTGGCAGCCATTTTTAATTGTTAATTAGGTCACGGCACTTCCTTTCAAAAAATAGATAATACGTCAAGGTAGGCCTCGCCACCCCGGGCACAATGATATTCGGTACTACACTGTTCATTTAAAAATAAACAAGACACAGTAATAGAAGGCAGAATGTCTCAGCTTCCAATTTACTGAGCCGCGATAAAATCTCCCTCATTACTTAGGACCTCTTTATACTTCCTGATTTTAAATTACGACACACACAAATTCGTAACTCTGCTTAGAATTAACGTACACTCTTCATTGAGATACCGTTGGATTCATCTTGTCAAGCTGTATCCAACTGTGATGATTTTATAAGTAGAAACCATATTTTTGTACAGGTACTTTTGCCTTAATTCACCCCAAACAAACGGAATCCCAGGGTATGACATCACATCCAGGGGTTCCCTGTATTGCACCGTAGCTCGGTGTGCAGCAATTTTATTGGTGTGCCATGTTCTATGTGGTGTGCTATTCTAGCGGTGGCCAGAATCGAACAATGTCAGCAAGAATGGTGTCTAACACATCGAGACCAGCGCATTTAGTCCGTCGACGCCACATGAATTCGCACATCTAGGACTCTAGTTGATGCCTGTGTGTTCCATTCTGCCTTTTGTTTATCTCCTTGTCTCATGAATGTCGGCATCTCCATCTGTCCTTACACTCAGTCAGCGATAGCACCATGACATGATTATGAGAACAGCGTCTAGCAGAATGTCAGATGCCATGATGTTGCAGAAAAGCAACGCTACCCTGCTTGTCGTGGACAGCTGCTGCTGCCAGTTCCAGAAAACTCATGATGACTGACTGACTGACTGACACACACACACACACACACACACAGAGAGAGAGAGAGACAGAGAGAGAGAGGAGAGAGAGAGAGAGAGAGAGAGGAGAGAGAAACAGTTGCCAAAGCCAAAGAAACACTGTGGGGCAATTGAAACGCACTGACACGCACTGTACCCAAACACAGGAGATCACTGTCAGTGCTAAATATAGCTGGTGACCCTAAATAGAGCTGGCAACGTTTGTTTGGGGTGAATTCAGGCAAAAGTACCTTTATATAACAATGTCAAAGTTATCTAACTTTGCCCTGGGAGGGGGAGGGGGGGGGGGGGGTACCAATTTTGATTGATTTTGCGCGCTATTCCCTGCGACCAACAATTCACTTCCGGTTGTACCATGTCTGGCTAGATTTCTTCTTCTTCTTCTGCGTTCATCCTGAGTTTTTTTTTCAGACGTGGCTGCGTTGTGCCTGTTTACAGCAGAGCTGCATTCTTGCGCCGTTAGGCCGACACATCCGACTTCTGCGGGCAATTGTTGACCGGGTTAACCTTCCCAGGGCAGCTAGATTTCATTTATTCGAAAGCAGCGTGGTACGACGAAAGGGGAAACTACTCTGATATTCTGATATTTGCAGTATAGGTCCTTCTGCTAACTGCCAAAATTTTGAGGCCGAGAAACTGTTTTCTCTTGAATTTCTTGGTGTCTATTTATGAATAGTAAGCTAATGTGTCTTATAACTCCTGTAGCTTAAAGAAGTGTTAACTTTTTGTTGCATATTTGAATCTCCCATTCAATTTTACATAAATGTGAAGAGTTTCAACATTGCTGGTGTTTGCTGGCGTTCAGGACAAAATATTTAGTGACATGGCCGTCATATCATAAAATTCAAGATTTTACGGCACCATACAATAAACTATAGCGGACCTATATTTATTTATAATTAGAACTGGTAATTTAACTACTAAAATTAAACAAAATACAAGTATCATTTGTAGCAGTAATGTATCTGTGTACTTGTATAATATTTCAGCATTTGACATGACTGAAAATAATTTTGAAAGCCAGTTTTCAGACCCGTCTGTAAACCTGTAAGTAGTGTAAGTAAGGAGTACTGTTTTTCTAAGCAGCGCAGCAGTATGTAATTATTTAAATTTAAATACAGTACTGTAAAATAAGTTATATGTTTTAAATAAGTTAGTATTTAATTATTAATTGCTCACTATTAGATACAGAACAGTGTAATTATAGAACAGAAGTAGAAATCACTTTTAGTGAATATTTAATTATTTAATATTTTTATGTTTTATTATTTAATATCTAATCACTGGTATCATGAAGGCTAATAGACTACAATGGCTGGGGCATATGGAAAGAATGGAAGATAATAGGGAAACAAAACTCGTTTACACTCAGGAAATAAATGACCGTTAGACCCCGAGGTAGACCAAGAAGACGGTGGAGAGATAATACATGTACAGACCTACAAGCACTTGGAATCAACGACTGGCAAAAGGTTCACCAGAGAGATGAATGGAGACGGATTGTATTTGCAGCAAAGAACCTCAATGGCTCGGAAAGCTGAAGAAGAATTATTTAATATAATTAATTAACTTCTGCTTAATTTATGCAGCAGTTACAAACTTATTTACTTACATTACTGCATGATATTTAATCAACAAAAGAAAGCTGTCGCAATGCAGTTGGTACATTAAGACAATATGAGTTCATTTTCATGAATTGTTCTTTCACTAACAACGAACATTTCACATGACATTTAATTAATATAAATGGGAAGATATTTTTAACTATTAATTAGGTCACAGCACATCCTATTGAAGTCTTGAAAGTCGAGTGCATTTTTGTCAGAGACTCTGAGACTCTTGTGCATTGTACGATGCTTTCGGCAGGCCGTCATGCGGAAAGAGACCAAGCCATATGGGGTAAAACCTGGTGCAATGAAGTTGATCCTCTCAATCCTCTCGACATTCTATCAAAAGACCTTTACCTTTACTTTCCTGTTACCAAAACGCACAATACACATCTAACCAGGTTTATTAACAATATGACAGACTTTTAATGAATAAAAACAATTGGCGGCCATTTTTAATTGTTAATTAGGTCACGGCACATCCTATCGAAAAATAAATATTATGTCAAGTTTGGCCTCGCCACCCCGGACGCAATGATATGTGGCACTACGTTGTCCATTTAAAAATAAACAAGCCACAGTAATCTCAGTAGCTCTAAACTACTAATAGAAGGCAAATAATACACAATTGGTGGCCATTTTAAATTGTTAATTAGGTCACGGCACATCCTATCGAAAAATAAATATTATGTCAAGTTAGGCCTCGCCACCCCGGACGCAATATGATTATATGGTACTACATTGTCCGTTTAAAAATAAACAAGCCACAGTAATAGAAGGCAGAATTTAGAATTAACGTCCACTCTTCGTTGAGATGAGATACCTTTGGATTCGTCTTGTCAAGCTGTCATAAGTAAAAACCCAGTTCTTAAATATTGACCAAAATTGCTACTTTATATATTCTCATATTAATAATACTGAACTAATTTTTATATGCATTAATAATTAATAATAATAATAATAATAATATTAATAATATTTTTAATATTTAATAAATATAAAATAGCCCATTAATTTGTTTTAATATTTAATTAATGTCAATGTGTGATCATACCTCCTCCTGCTAATTAAAAAATGAAAAACTGACAAAAGACTGTGCAATACAAACAAATACTCAGTGGACAGATGTGTGGTGTTGAAATACTGACGTGAACAGTGAACAGGTTATATTAATATTCTTATCACAGAAACAGCTACAAGTTGGCTCCACTAAACCCCGCACACGAATGTCTTACCTCCCTTGTCCCTGGATAGCCAGAGACTTCAGTTCCGCTTGCCAGGTGTCCTTTCGAATTTGTTAGTTAATTAGTCTACATAACATCCTCGTTGTACATTGAACCATTCAGTTCATAAGTGCTACGACGACTACTACTACTACTACTACTACTACTACTACTACTACTACTACTACTACTACTACTACTACTACTACTACCAACACAACTACTACTACTACTACTACTACTACTACTACTACTACCAACACAACAACAACAACTACTACTACTACTACTACTACTACTACTCTACTACTACTACTACTACTACTACTACTAATACAACCACTGCTGCAACTACTACTACTACTACTACTACTACTACTACTACTACTACTACTACTACTACTACTACTACTACTACTACTGCTAATACAACCACTGCTGCAACTACTACTACTACTACTACTACTACTACTACTACTACTACTACTACCACCACCACCACTACTACTACTACTACTACTACTACAACTACTACTACTACTACTACTAATACAACCACTGCTGCAACTACTACTACTACTACTACTACTACTACTACTACTACTACTACTACTACTACTACTACTACTACTACTACTACCACTACCGCTGCTGCTGCTGCTGCTACTACTACTACTACTACTACTACTACTACTACTACATCTGCTACTAACACTACTACTGCTGCTGCTGCTTGTGTTGCTGCTGCTGCTGCTACTACTACTACTACTACTACTACTACTACTACTACTACTACTACTACTACTACTAATACAACCACTGCTGCAACTACTACTACTACTACTACTACTACTACTACTACTACTACTACTACTACTACCACTATCGCTGCTGCTGCTGCTGCTACTACTACTACTACTACTACTACTACTACTACTACTACTACTACTACTACTACTACTACTACTACAGCTGCTACTAACACTACTACTGCTGCTGCTGCTTGTGTTGCTGCTACTACTACTACTACTACTACTACTACTACTACTACTACTACTACTACTACTACTACTACTATTGCTGCTACTAACACTACTACTGCTGCTTCTGCTTGTGTTGCTACTACTACTACTACCACCACCACCACCACCACCACCACCACCACCACTAACACCACCACCACCACCACTACTACTACTACTACTACTACTACTACTACTACTACTACTACTACTACTACTACTACTACTACTACTACTACTACTACTGCTGCTGCTGCTGCTGCTGCTGCTACTTCTACTACTACTACAAATATCGGCACCTCTTCCATCCCCTCTCCGTCTTTCTTAATTTCTTTCTATCAGACACAAAAACAAACGCCTTAGTATTGATTGATTGATTTATTTATTTATTGTTTTAGGAACCGACATCACAGCATTCGGGGCATTCCGATAAGCGCTCCGTCCCCATCCTCAGAAGCCAGCGAAGAGTTCCAACCCCCAATAGTACCAGTAGCAATCTGATTATATGTGCGTCTCGCCTTTCCTCTAAGCGTCGAGCATCGGCCAGATCCCCTCGTCACTCCTCGCTGTCGCATTCTTGCCAGACCATGGTGATCCATTTGCTCCTCCGAGGTGTACACGTGCTCTCACAAGGCCGCAATCACGTCTGCCTTATCATGCATCAAAACTCCACCAAGTTTTGCAGAGCCAGCCAATCTGTCTGCCTGCTCATTCCCCAGCACACCAGTATGCCCCGGAGAAAAGATCTAGATGATGCTTGCCACCTGTGACTTCCGAAGCGAAGCAAGCCGCTCTGCACGAAGCTTGCCTGTCCTCACCCTACACAGCATGCTTTCTGAGTCAGTGACAATCACGATGTGTGTGTGTATCGTATTCTCCATCCAGCGGAAAGCTGCACTGACTGCCTCCATCTCCATTCTTAAGCTAGATGTTGTGGTATCATATGCCAGGCTCTCCTGCACAAAACGTCGACCATTAGCCTTTGCCAAGAACCCCCACGCACTTCTACTACCTCTCAACACGGAACCATCTGTGTAGATAATCACATCACCCGGGCGAGCATTGTCCTGAATTAGTTGCTGAATTTCCACTTCCGTGGCCCCCGCTGGCCACTCCCTGCACTCCAGGCTCAATATGATTATAACTCTGCACAAGTCTAACTGCTCCGCTGGCACTCTGACCCACTCCTCTCCTCGCCTAATGTTCTCCAAGATGCACACCTGTCTGATCGTATCCTCCGCCTGAGCCATCCATGATTTCCTTCTTATCAGTCGCTGGCCTTTAACTGCGTCCAGTGCCTCATGCAACGGGTGATCTGTGTCAGCAGCTACTCTGAGGTATGCCTTCGCCTGCATTACCTTGAGCCTACCAGCAACAGTCGGCAAACCAAGGATGTACCGCATACACACCACTGGGGTGTCTCTGGTGCATCCCAGAATGACCCGCATAGCCTCGTTCTGTATGCGCTCCAATCTCACCAGCTGACTCTTTGAGACAGTGAGCAGTCCTAGTCCATAATCAATCGCTGAGAGGATCAAGTGCTGGTATAGTCTAAAAAGCATTCTCTGCTCTATGTCCATTGCAGCCATAGTTTTAAGTGCGTTAAGTCCCTTTTGAGATCTTGTCACAACCGTCTCCACATGATCCTCGAAGGACAGGCTCCTGTCAAATGTGGTTCCCAGATACTTCAGTTTGTTCTCTCTGTTGACGCTTCCACCATCTATCGTGAGGCTTGGAACATCAGCTCTCACAATCCTGTTGTCCAGAGAGCACCACAAAACAACTGCCTTTTCCGGGTGGATGACAGCACCCATTTCAGTGCACCAGTCAATCACTTTGTCTACTGTCGCCTGTAGCTCCTGTGTTGTTTTCTCCCTATCTCTCCCCTGCCTATATGCAAGAATATCATCTGCAAATGTTAGTATCCTTCCAATCCCTGGTGCTTCTAGGTTTGCTATTTTGCTCGTATACACGTTAAAGAGCACCGGTGAGATTACGGATCCCTGTGGCAGTCCCGGGGTTAAAATATGTGGCTCTGAGGTCCATGCACCCAGACGGAGAACAATCCGACTAGGATGTAGGACGGCCGCTATCCAGTTCACCAACCAGGGATTGACCTCCTTCTCCATCAGTGCGGTCATCAAAATATCATATCGAACTCTATTGTACGCATCCTCGAGATCAAGCGCTGCCGCCATCGTTTCTTGTATACTCTGGAACCCCTCATAAACGTCAAAGGCAAAAGTGGCTGCATTTGACCATGTATCTTTTCCTGGCCTGTAGCTCTCCAGGCCTTTTGAAAGAACCTTCCCCCTTTCCAAAAACTCTTGCAGCTTGACAGCGACTATCTTCTCTAAAACCTTCCCAAATGTATTTTGAAGGGTGATGATCCTAACGCCGCTAAGCTTTAAAAGCTGCATGAGTGATCACTAATCAAAACAATAAGGATAGACAATGCAATATATTGATCATATTAAAATAAAAGGTGGATATTCTTGACGATAGTTTGTTACACTGTGCTTCAATAAAGGCAGAATAACTACAACCCATGGCGGTAGCGAATGTGACTGATCAGACCAATCTGCGCGGTAAATGATCGTTCACAGTGGATGCGTGTGAATACATGGCCATTTCCACCATCAATCACTATCAGACGTCTCACTTGCTCAGTGTGTGACCTATCTGCAATAATTTCTCCTTTATCTTTATTCAATTTATGATCTGCCAGATTGCACCTAGATTGACTACTAATCTGAACTCGAGCGTAGTTTATACACGTGCTACTACTTCTAGCAGTTGCTACTACTGGTGAGTGCCTGGACTGATGTTTGTGTGTGGATTAGCTACCCTATTACCAGTGTCCCTCGCCATCATGCGAACCCACTTAGACGTCTGAGGTAGGCCTACATGCAATTTATGTCCCTCAAGTCAAGGACGGGAAGTCAAGATTTTAATCCAACCAGCCAGTGTATGGATGAACCCGCTGTCCAGCTATCAGGGCACCGGAAATTTAAGCGCGAGCGCTATTATCCTTTCGGCAATGGTGCCCTCTAGAAGAGAGTAATTAGAGAGCATCGTGACAACTGGAAAATGAGCAGAAGAAGAGGAAGAGGCAGATCGAACAAAATGATTTGTGAAGGGCTAAGATTGTGGCAGAAACGAATATCATTAAATGAATTTACCCAGAACAGAAAGAACCGAGATCTGTGGAGACAAATAAACGCCTACGCTCTTTGGCAAGGCACATGATGTTGCTGGTCGATAATTGATTCGTTAATGATTCAATGCTGAGATGAGATGCTTGAGATGAACTGCCAACTTAACTATCCGCGACCGAGTAAGAAATGATTTTATCAGACAGACAGTGGGATCAACACCTTGTACCACCTATATTACAAGGCAGAAGATCAAATGGTTTGGCCATCTCGTTAGAATTCAAGCCATCACTGATTTTTTTTTTTTTTTTTTTTTTAAAGAAAGGAAAAAAAAAAAAAAACTCCGCCGCTGAGCAAGCTCGACATGAGAATTCCGATCATCAGATGGGCGCCCCTAGTGCTGCGTATCTGTGAGGTGTAAAATAATTAGACTAGGACATCGATAAGGGTGTCCAGGTTGTGATGGGTTCATATACGTTGTAGCCTTATTTAGGAAGCCTGGAATTTGGCTCGTTTCCCCCACGTGAAGATAACTATAGATAAAGCAAGTATCCTAGGACGGCTCGTGGGATAGGGACCAGACTAAGAGAGACACAACCTGCTGCTCTGCAGGTAAGACTGAGGATAGCAGTCAAAATCAGGCAAATGATCCCTAAAATTTCAGTCCGGACATAACGTCTAAGGCTCCCATCCGAAGTGTATGGCTGAACGTCTCTAAGCCATAAACTCTCGGAAGTGAGAGCCTGGCCGACACAAAACACTAAAGGCTCCCTGTCGAGGGCTGTGGCCGAACGCCTCTAAGCCACAAACCCTCGGACTTGAGAGCCAGGCCGATACCAACCTTTCGAAAAATAAAGGCGTGATACTGAGCAAGCTACATGCTCAGGTCTGATACAAGTTCGAAGGCTCTCAGCTGGGGGATATGAGAGATTCCCGGATGAGAGGCCAGGCCGTTTCTCGTTCACCGCTGCACGAAGGTAAGGTGATGATCCGGCAGCACAAATAGCATACCTCGTGAGCGAGTACAAAAAGTCCAAAAGTGCCCCAGTCGAAGAAAGTGGCTGCGAAAACTGTATCTATCTCATAGAGAGTGTAGATAACAGTGGAAGAGCGTCTCAATGCCGCAAAATGTAACGCACGGTGAGCGAACCTATTGCGTGGTCCGAAGTCAAAAGCGTGGGTGTCGCTTGCAGTCTGACCGTCCCTGGTGTGTGCTTGAGCGATCAGTGGCAAACGAGTTGCCCAACACATGGAAGTGAGGAACTAAAGCAGCCATGAGCAGGACGTGGCAACTCCTCGGGTGAGCCCAGTCACAGAGCAATATGTGCCGGCTCTGCAATTTTGGAAGCCTCCTTGGATAGCGAGGGAATGCTCATGGTCTGCCCCTGCCTTCCCTTAAGGGCCGACCACGATGTCGTTCATCGTTCTATCTTGACCAGCTGAGATGTTAGCGACATCACAACAGTCCAACGTGCCTCGAAACCAGAGGATGGCTAACCTCATTAAAAAATGCCCGCTGAAGTCGGAAGTGTCGTCCTACGGGTGGCAAACTAAAAATTGACACTACGCAATTACGTCCGAGTGAAATGTCTCATCCGAATGTCTCTCGTGCTAGGAACAGCTCTGACTACCTAGTTTCCGAATGCCGCTCTTGTTCGGAACAGCTCTGACTGGGTAGTTTTCCGAATGTCTGTTGAGCCTGGAAAAGCTCTGATGGGCGCAACGACAAGCACATGTCCGAAAACTCGCTGAGTGGATGCCGTCTGGAAACCTGTCTGGTTCGTGCGGGAATGACCCGGGGAAGCGAAATGACCAATATGTTGAAGTGAGGATTTAAAGCAGCCATGAGCAGGACGTGACGATCTCCCTCGGTGAGCCCAGATCCAGGGCGTTATGTGTCGGCCCTGCAACTATGGAAGAAACCTTGGATGGCGGAAAATGCTATGGACTGTCCCTGCCTTCCTTTGAGGGATGACCGTTATCTTCGACCGTTCAACCTTGGCCAGCATGCTTGCAGATGGCACCACAAAAGTGAGAGTCTCCCAGGAATGCTACCTGGTCAAAAAAGCACGCTAAAGTCGATGTGTTGGCCTGCGGGTTTCGGCCCAAGGGCGCATAACAGACACACCGCAATCACATCTGAAAAAACACTCCGGATGAACGAAAAGAAGAAGAAGAAGATTCCCGTGCTGCCAACTGTCATAGTTTTTTTTAGTGTACAAACATATTTTCTTATTATTATTTAATATTTAATTTACATTATAATGTATATATAGCGAGGGGACATAACTTCTAATAGAATTGCTACATATGTAAAATTGTTGCATATTTCTCAAATAGGTGGACCTTTTCGCTGCAGTTATCTACAAGCATATGCGTTATAATCCTCCTCCTCACTCCTCCTTCCTCCTCCCTCTACTCCTCCTCCTCCCCCTAATCCTCCTCCTCCTCTTCCCTCTTCCTCCCTCCTCCACCTCCCTCTTCCTCCTCCATCCTCATCCTCCCTCCTCCTTCCACCTCTTCTCTCCTCCTCCTCCTCCCTCTTCCTCCTCTTCTGTCCTCCTCCTCCTCTCTCCTCCTCCTCTCCTAATCCATCCTCCTCCCTCTTCCTCCCTCCTGCTCCCTCCTCCACCTCCATCCTCCTCCTCCTCCTTTTTCTTCTTCTGCTGCTGCTACTTTCGCCGTTCCATTTACCCAAGTTAATTGTTGGGGGAAGATGTAAAGCTCTTTCAAGTGCTCTTTCTAATGCCTTTTGTAAGTTGGTCTTCGTTTATCTAAGGTTGTTCTAACTGCAACCAATAAATATGAATTAAATGAGATACTCCCCACTTTTGGAACGGGAACTAGCTGACCCGGCCCGGCTTCGCCCAGTCCCTGATGGGAACAGACAGACAGACAAATAGACAGATAGACAGACAGACGGATAGTCGGGAACGGGAGCTTATATGACGACTTATATGAATTAAATGAGATGCTCCCCACCAGGAACTGGGCGACGCCGGGCCGGGTCAGACAGACAGACAGACAGACAGACAGACAGTCGGGAACGGGAGCTTATATGACGACTTATATGAATTAAATGAGATGCTCCCCACCAGGGACTGGGCGAAGCCGGGCCGGGTCAGCTAGTATGTGTATGTATATATATATATATATATATATATATATATATATATATATATATATATATATATATATATATATGTGTGTGTGTGTGTGTGTGTGTGTGTGTGTGTGTGTGTGTGTGTGGATATATGTATATGTGCGTATATATATGTATGTATATGTATAGATATATATGCCCCTCTCTCTCTCTCTCTCTCTATCATAACCCCCCCCCCCCTCCCCCCCCCCATAACACAAGCATTGGGTGACTTGATCCTAAACTACGTGGTATAACAATCAACCTTACTGATCCTATTTCATAGGAAACAGTATGAGTAAAGCCTCGTATTTAACCTTACAGTATGAGTAAAGCCTCGTATTTGTAGACCGACTTACTCCGCATACCCCATGTGGCATGTCGCAAGAACTATACCCCCTCTCTCTCTCTCTCTCTATCTCTCTCTGTCTCTCTCGCTCTCTCAACAATCTTGCTTCTCTATGCCTACCTATACCATGCGTATTACTGGTGGTCGGATCTTATACAACCCTAACAACACAAGCATTGGGTGATTTTATCCTAAAATACGTGGTATAACAATCAACCTTTCTGACCCTATTTCATAGGGAACATTATGAGTGAAGCCTCGTATTTGTAGACCGACCTACCCTGCATACCCCATGTGGCACATCACAGGAACGGTACTAACCTCTCTATCTCTCTTTTCCTCTCCCCCCCCCCTCTCTCTCTCTCTCTCTCTCTCTCTCTTTTTCTCAAAAATTGCTTCTCTGTTCACATACCCCATGTGGCATATCGCAGCGGTAACTATACCAACATCTCTCTCTCTCTCTCTCTCTCTCTCTCTCTCTCTCTCTCTCTCTCTCTCTCTCTCTCCTCATATATACCTTGCACATGTCCATGTACACTATTGTATGAATGTCTGTTGAGTGGTGTAGATGTATGTATGTGCGCTCACGCATATCAGTCCACCAAGACGTTACGACTTGCCTTATATTAACATAAAGGAGTACATAATGTGAGTTTGGTTAGTATCACCATCATACTTGGATGCACACTCCATTGCTCTTCAATATTCGTCCACTGGCACCCACTCATGCTTTGTTAGTACATCAACTGGTATTTCTCAGATACCATTCTCAGACTACCATCACAGGTTGCCGTCCTACCTTCCTGCTTCCGCCCCCCCCCCCACTTCTTTCAATGTGCTCACAGAACCGTTACACCCACCACCCCGTCATCATCCTACATCCAATTCCCTCAGTTGGGTATAAAAAGAAGACATCGGAGATACTTGGGGTTTCACACAGTTTTGAATTCTGAGGTGAGTATGAATATTTTTTCCAATTCTCATTTTCTCTTCATTGCTTTCATTTTTTCATCTTTTTGTTCTTCTCGTCCTGTCGTCACGTTTTGATGTAGTCACAGGAGATTTCCTTGACTATATGTTGTGTTTTGTGAATGTGTTTGTTTGCCGATGAAGGCTACTCGCCGCAACGTCCTGTATGTGTCGTAATTCTGTTATGTAAAGCTGCACTACTTTGTGTCATTTTATATTGTTTACATTTTCACAGCTTTACCGCAGTTCCACCCAATTTTATTTATATTTTTTTTCAATATGGAGAAAGAACTATATGTTAACGAGGAAAAAATGGGGGGGGGGGGGTGGTGGAAAATTTCGAATATCTTTGGTCATTGGTTACCAGCAATGGTGACATAATGAGAAAAAAAAAAACATTTAAAGACGAATAACTATTGCTCTTCAAAGACTAAAACAAGTGAATAAATTATAGATTTTTAAGAGCATGCATCTTCCCCATTGCAACATGTGTGATACCTGGACACTCACTAAACAAGCTGAACAGCACATAAATGCCTTTGAATCAGTTATCAGTTGGCGTATCGTCATTGCCCTCCGGACAGGTCCATAGGTGCTCAGATGAGGGTTGGCTATTAAAGACGATAAAACAAAGAAAATTGCAATATTTTGGTTACCTGAAACGTCATGAAAGTTTAGAGAGAACAATAGTATTTGTCCATCAAGAATGATGATGACCATTCATTTCATCCAGTGGGGTTGAAAGTTTGGAGCCGAGAGTTCTAAGATGGCTGGTAAGGCCTGTTTTGGCTCGAAATGATTTTTGACAATGTGGGCACAGAATACCTGACGTTCCAGGAGGAGGGTCTCCTGCAGTGGTTTTTCTTTGTTTTGTTTCGGTAATGCTATTGAAGCAGTGGCGTGCAAAGGAGGGTGCGACGGCCCTGGGCATCCAGCCGGGAGGGGGGCATCCAATTAGGGAGAGGGGGCAGCACAGTGCAGTGGGGGGGGGGAGGAATGAATTAGGCAAAGAACAATTTAGGGGCATCCAATCAAGGGCTTGGTCCCGGGCATCAAAGAACCTCTACACGCCACTGTATTGAAGCAACAGAAATGTGGATTTTGAGACGATTGCTGCGAACTACTTGCACTGCCATAGTAACTAACAACGATTGCATGAAAGAGACTAATGAAACTAGAGCACTAAATACAACAATAAGAAAGAGACAAACAGCTTTCTTTGGTCATGTGATGAGAAGAGAGACACTGGAGAATATCGTAACAACTGGAAAGATTGAGGAGAAGAGAGGCAGAGGTAGACCAAAAGAAATGATGCTGGGTGGATTGAGACGGTGGCATGGAGGAATGTTATCAGCAGAGTTGATCCAGAACACCAAAGACCGAGATCTGTGAAGAGCCATGAACGCCTACGCCAGCTGGCAGGGCACTTGATGATGATGAATGCTATTGATCACGCGAGAGTATCTACTATCTCTGAGTATTTGTACAACTCGGCCGTTGGTGGAAACATGGCGGCGTGATCATGCTGAATGTTGGACTAAAATTACTAAAAACACTCTCAGTTTGGTAATGTTGAATATTGCACTACATCATTAATTTATCATTTAATGGTGTTGAATATCGTCACACTATCTCACTGGGGTGTTCCGGTGGCCAAGCAGCCTGCCTCACGGTCCGGATGTTGTGGGTCCGATTCCGGATTCCGTGCTCTGCCATTCGGCTTCGGTTCGTACTTTAACTTTACTTACTATTAAGTATTATTAATGTATTAATATTATACTAACTAGTATTAAATACTAGTTTAAGTTACTACTTTCCTCGGAACTCCTGGGGGTCGTACAGTGTGTCATATGAATGCCGTACAGGCAGTACAGCATCTTTTATTCCTTCTTGAGACACTTTGTACTTGTATTACTATTAGTATTTGCTTAGTTAGAGTTAGTGCCCTAGTCCTCTCCAGAAGTTCCACATTGGTGGTTCTGGCGACGGCTGTTTACTGTTGCTTCAGACTGTTTTGTTTAGTGATTATGATTAGCCTACCTATTTTGCCCAGTCAAAAATTAATGAATGTTTGTAGTTTATTAATAATCAGTAGTATTTAGTAATCAGTGTATGTCCTTCCCTTCTCCGTGTTTCTGACTAGTTAGTAGTTGTAGTGTTTTAATGTTTTACTTGAACTTCTTACGAGACATTATTCACAAACGGCTGGTCACGTGACCTACATTTAACTACATTATTAATGTTTGATGGAAATATTGTGTCCTCAGTAGTGTAGTAGTGGTTAGGATCTCCGCCTGTCACTTTTAGACTTTTTTAAAAGTTTTTAATAAAAAATATTTAACATTATGAACTAACATATAGAACTGAGAAACTCAAAGCTTGTGAATAAAGTATGCTCTGTGGATATGCGGAAGCTGCCCGGGGGGAGGGGGCCGCATCCGCCAGGCAGCGACGGAGTGATCGAGCGTCGGAATCGATGGATCCAATTGATGTCTTTGTTTAACATGAATTTTATTTGCCAAATAAATTATCACTTTGTGTGTCCTTATTGACAAATATTGTCTTTGTGAGGTTTGAAGAACTTCAGGAGGTCGTCGCTAGAGCTACCGAGTTCGTTCTCTGTGTAACGCTTTCAGCAGATGGCTGAAATATGTCTTCACGTCTGTTAAACCTTGTTGTAACTGTGTCGCTGGCACCCAGACCACCAGACAAATATTGTCTTAGTGAGATTTGAAGAAAAAGAACTTGCAAACAAAAGACAGATGAGAAGAGAGAATAATACTAATAATAGTCTTCTGAAGCCAATTGACAGCGGTAGTAAACGTCATGTGACCAACCGTTTATGAATAATGTACGAGACATTATTAACAAACGTTTGTTTATAAAGTCTCCCTTTTTTTACTTCCTTAAATGTCCAGTTGGTATGAAAGTCCTCTTGCCCTTTGCATTCTTATATTAAAATATGTTGACTCGTCTGTGTACATTTTTTTATTTTTTCCGCGTTTCCATCCTGTTTCAGGATATTGCGGTCAACACCAGCATCTTTCAGCTGTATGCTGATTCCTAGGCTAGATTACACTCATCAGCACGCCACGACTTTCTGAGCGACCGGCTCCATACTCTCATAAGTCACTAGCGTGACCCGAACCACTTCTAATTCTCGTCCGCTCACGTCGACCACGAGAGTATTCGGGATTAGCGGAGAAAGCTGCTAACCCCTCGGCCAGGCAGCCGGTCTGTGTCTACATTGCTAACTTAAATTATACGAGGGTAAGTTGATAAGAAGTCATAGATGGCTGTAGAAAAATAACTAAATATGATAACAACTTGAAACCAGTTTATTTTTATACATACATTGTCCCTTTATTTCTCAACATAATTTCCACCAACATTGATGCACTTATCCCATCGTATTATCAGTCCTCCCAAACCGACTGCATAGAACTGCGTGCTCTGTTTTCAAAACCATGTTTTCACTTAACATTCAACTTCGGCGTCATTCGCGAAATGTCTCCCGCCAAGGTGGGTTTCCTGTTTGTGCTGACAAATGTTTGTCCTGAAAAGCGGTGCATAGCTGGGTAGAAAATGTCACGAGGGTGAGTCAATAAGTAAGTCACACAGTTCTGTGGGATGGCAGGTAAATTAGAACAGGGCACACAGTTCTGTGCAGCTGGTTTGGGAGGACTGATAAAACGATGGGATAAGTGCATCAATGTTGGTGGAAATTATGTTGAGAAATAATGGACAATGTATGTATAAAAATAAACTGGTTTCAAGTTGTTATCGTATTTAGTTATTTTTCTACAGCCATTTGTAACTTACTTATCAACTTACCCTCATAAATAGGTGTATAAATTCTGCCTCTTGAAGTGAACTTTCTACAAAGGAGATTAAGTTATCATTTGCTTGTTATATTCTCTTTGTCTTTCTCTATGCATTTTTAGACTTAATTGTTGTGACCTCCTATCCAATGAGTTTAGCTAACTCTTGCATCTCATTTCAATGTGTGGGACAAGAAGGCTATATTATCAACAAAGTCCAGATCATCGAGCTTCAATGCACAAGCAGACAATATTGGGACCAAATGTTTCTCATTGTCAAATGTACGCACGCTCACAACTTTCATGTTAGAAGCTCACAAAGTAAAAAAATTCTTAGTTAGTCGACAGATCATCATTGCACATCGAACCATTCAGTCCATAAGTGCTTGGATCCCCTCAACAAATCCTGCAGCGTGTAGCGGCTAACGACACCAGTTCTGTCTTGGTTTATTAATCTTCTTTGGCTTCCTGCGTAGTGTTCTTGTTTGGCCACACCTCTTTTAATTTGCTGTTCTCGCATCCTGACCATGGTTGTAGATTCACAGTCATCACTTGGTTCTTACAAAAATCTTACTTCTCGTAGTGCATTCAGAATGACAGCCTGATCCATGGCGCGTCCACAGTAGCCTGACCTGCGAGCTTGTCAGCCCGCTCATTTCCTTGTACTCCCGCATGCCCTGGCACGAAACTAGAAATAATCATTGCCAGCTGAGACCACTCCAGAGAGACCAACCACTCTCTTCGGATCCACCCCATCTTTATCTTCTTGAACATGCTCATTGAGTCACTAAGGAAACAAGCCCTAGTGAATATCTGTCTCGAACCATGTTATTGCTTTACTTACTGCCATGACTTCCATAGTCAGGCTACTTGTGGTCAAAGCAAAAGCACCAGAATCTTCCTTCACAATTCTCCCTCCAGCCTGAGTATAGTGTAAGGGGTTCACCTGCTATACCAGCCATTAAGTTAGACTTAAACATTCCCTCCTGCCTGAGCCGTAAAGAACCTAAATAATTCTTACTCCTAAGCAACAGTTTAGAGGGATGTTGATGACAAAATTTTCTTGTTTTTCTCTCCAACTGAAGACTCATTTTTGGATGTATGGAAGCGGGGGAAAAGACACAACAAAGAATAGCTGCTGCTATAAGTATTGCATCAACTTTATTGTGTGTATGATGTGTGACACAAGTAATAAGGATTTTCCATAAAGCTGTCATGTATTGTTATGTTATTTCGGTCATAATAAACTGAGATCATTACGCTGTGATAGATTTCTCAAACTCAAATTCTTAAGTGGGACTTGAGGAATAACATCAGAAATCATGTCTTGAAGTAATCATATGACATTTTGTATCATTAATCATCTTGACACAAAATGAAGAACCTGCATTTCAAGAAATCCTATATTTTATCACATGACTTAAAAACAATAAGGCAACAGGGGCTGATGGAATTGCTGCTGAAATTTATAAAGGCACGTGGCCATGCATTACATCTAAAGCTATACGAACTAATAATAAAAATCTGGAGGACAGAAGAATTACCACATGACTGGAAAGAGTCATTACTGATACCTATCTTTAAGAAAGGAGACAAGTTCTAATGTGAAAATTATAGAGGAATATCACTACTGTCCACAAGCTATAAGATACTATCCGCAGTATTACTAAATAGACTAAAACCATATTCAGAAGACATATTAGGTGACTACTAGGAGGGTTTTAGACAAAACAGATCAACAATAGATCAGATATTTATCTTACGACAAATAGCCGAGAAAAATTGTGAATATAAAAGAGATCTCCATAACATTTTTGTGGATTTTAAAAAAGCTTATGATAGTGTCCGTAAGAATAGTCTATGGAATGCTATGCAGGAATTTGGAATACCAAGGAAGTTAATCAACATGACCAGACTATGCATGGAAGATACTTATAATATAGTAACATATAAAGGCAGGAAATCAGACCCCTTCCAAATAACATCTGGCTTGAAACAAGGTGATGCACTATCGCCGCTACTCTTCAATCTGGCTCTAGAGAAAGTTGTAAGGAAGATAAAGGAGGAATGTGATATTGGAGGAACATCCAAGCTGCTTGGTTATGCAGATGATATAGATCAGTGTTTCCCCACCTTTTTTGTGCCATGCCCCACCCAAGCCTTTCTAAAATTCTTATGCCCCCTCCCCCAACATATACATTATTTTTAATATTCAAAAATTGAAATGTTCACTAAAGAAACTTGATTGATAGGTTTTAGGAAGAAATCACTAGGAAATTATTGAGCAAATAAGTAAGTAAATTTTCAAAATATATAATGAAGAGCTGAAATTCATGTACACAATAATTTTAATGAAAGATTTTTCTATATTATTTTAATTATTAGTAATTATTTATTATGTAAATTTAGTGAGATCCTTGCGCTTGATGCTTGCTGCAAAGAGATCTTATGTTAGGTTCCAATTTAGTTAACTTCAGTCTCAAGTCTCCCCATTTTCTTATATCCAGCCGATTTCTTCCATTTTCGAATTAACAATCCAATTGCCCCCCTGTGGGGCATGGGCCCCACGTTGGGAAACACTGATATAGATATTATAGGGGAAAATGAACAAAAGACATTGGAAATACTGACTCACTTAAAGGAAAAAGCCCAACAGATGGGGCTGGTTATCAACCAGTATAAGACAGAATATATGGTAATTTCAAGAGAAGGAATGGCTAAAACCTCTTGCCACATACAAATAGATAATATGACCATTAAAAGAACGGAAACATACAAATACCTGGGTACAATCTTTAACTGCTCCAACATCATAAGGGAAGAAATACAAACTAGAATCAATTCTGGAAATAAGATATACTACATCTACTAAAATCAAATGCGCTGTCTCGTAACACCAAAATCACAATATACAAAACACTGATCAGACCAGTTGTGTTGTATGGCTCTGAAACCTGGAGTACAACGAAAGGAGACAAAGCCTTGTTACAAACCTTTGAGAACAAAGTTTTAAGACGCATCTTTGGACCCATTAGGGATACACAAAGTGGAGAGTGGAAAAGAATAAGTAACAAAGACATTTATGATCTGTTTAAGTCCCCGCTAATCACTGGTATCATGAAGGCTAATAGACTACAATGGCTGGGGCATATAGAAAAAATGGAAGACAATAGGGAAACAAAACTCGCTTACACTCAGGAAATAAATGACCGTAGACCCCGAGGTAGACCAAGAAGACGATGGAGAGATAATATATATACAGACCTACAAGTACTTGGAATCAACGACTGGCAAGAGAAGGTCAACCAGAAAGACGAATGGAGACGGATTGTATCTGCAGCAAAGAACCTCAATGGCTCGGAACACTGAAGAAGAAGAAGAAGAATCTTGACAAACAAAATATTAAATGCATTTATATTGTTTATGTTTGCATGCAAATGTAACTTACAAATCCTTTCAGACTGACTGTAGACCTAAGATGGAGAATAAACTACTCTTAAGTGTCAAGACAGAACAATCTGAAGTCTGTGTCGCTCAAGGTAAGATTAAGTGCAATATAACGTAATAGTTAGTTGAATATCCTTTACAGGATGTTGCAACCAACCCAAGTATTTATTGGCTGTTTGTGATTTACTAGATAATTCTACATTTAGTACTTTGCCATTGCTTTCAGAATTGTCACAGCATTATACCATCAAAATGAACACAATAGCAGAACGTAAATCTACTTAAACACTGGGAAAATTAAGGCCATAGGTGTGACCAAGTATCCACCGGGATCAGTGCACAACTCTGCACCTGGGAAGAGCAAGGCACTCTCTTATCCCAACAATCGGAAATTGCTGTCAGAGGTAAAAGACCCCTTTGTGAATATGGAAGACAGGGGAAAACCACCACATTATCTTCCCAAAACAAGTTTAAAATAGGAATGTGGAATGTCAGGACATGGTTGAGATAGGAAAGTTCCATAATGTAATAAAAGAAGTAAAAAATATGTAGTTTAACATCCTAGGCATGAGTGAGATGAGGTGTAGGAGATCTGGTAAAATAATAACAGACAAACACACAATAATTTATCAGGAGGTAATACATACAGAAAAGGAGTAGGACTAATGTTTGATGGGGAAACAGCTAAATCAATTAACAGTACTTTGATTAAATGAGATAGTTATTATTATCAAATTGAAAGTCAAACCAAAAGATATAAATATTATACAAGTGTAGATATCAATAACAAGCAGTAGTGAAGTGGAATTGCAAACATTTTATGACAAAGTAGAAATGGCGATAGGGGTGGAACATTTAAACATGATTCAGGAGCCAGCCCTTTTTCTCGGGAGCCAGCATACATTTTTTAACATGGGCTAAGAATAAATATTAATCAATCTCAGATAAAGTTACATATTTTGAAATGAGCCATTAAATGCCCAGTCAAAGATAGCACTCTGATAACACTTAAGTTATTCACACGTCTCTAGAGCTTTAAAGTAGCCAGCATCTTCCAATAGGACAATAGAAAGAAATGTCTTCTTCATTCTTCTTCATTGATATATAGTATCAACCCCTCGGCATCAGATCTGTCTGCTCTCCATCAAGTAAGATACTGACATATGGGTTTTTCTTTATTTCAGTATCAGGTCGGGAAAGAACAGACAGGGTACTGCTCTTGCTGAGGCCTCGCTTGAGATGGATGTTGACTGTCTAAATGACTGGACACCCACTAGGCTAGCAATGAGACTGAGGGACCCTGACATGGCCATCGACCTGGCGCTTGTATCCCAAGAGGCGGCATCAGATATAAAATGGAGCGTCCTTGGAGACCATGGAAGTGACCACCTCCCCTGTTCTGTGCTGATACCTACGTCCAGCACAGTTAGGGCTATAAGAGCTTGCAGGGCATTCAGTTATGATCGTGACCACTCTTCGCTCTTGGGGCGCCTTAGATCACAGGGAAGATCTAAACCAAGAAGAAGAATCTTCACCCAACCACCATGGTGGACACCAGAGGTGGAGAATTCATGGAGGGAAAAGAGGGCGACCATAAGGAAGTGGCAAAGGGTGCGGAGAGCAACCAATTCAGTTGACATAGAATTGGAAGAGGCTGAAAGATATAAAAAAGTAAAGGTGCAGGATTTAAAAATTTTAAACTCCAGGCAGCAGAGGCAAAGAGAATGAAGTGGGAACAGTTTATCAATGAAGTCGGTGGGGATGTGACATAGGGAAAATTCTGGAGGCTGCACCGACAGATGAAGAAACAGGCGATGCCTGGTACACATGGTACCGTTTATGATGATAACAACCGACCTATGACAACTGGGGAGGCTTTTCTTGCGTGATTTTTAAAACAGATGATCAGCAAGATAGGCCTATTAGAGATAACGTCAGAGAAGCCTTGTCACGGGTCACTAGGAAGGAGGACTGTGAGATTAAAGTGGAGGATATTAGACGGGTACTGAAGCGGGCTAAAGAAACAGCGCCAGGTCCGGATGGGGTGAGGTACTCCCATATGAGGAACATAAATGATGGGGACTTGGAGGAGATGGCTCTTTGTTTCAACCTAAGCATCAATATGGCGGAAATATCTCACAATTGGCTGCATAGCTACCTGGTCCCACTCCAAAAGCCAGGTAAGGATCACTCCAGACTCATACCGAATCATAACCCTGCAAAACACGTATGGCAAAGTCCTCGAAAAGATAGTAGCACGCAGGCTGCAGCAACATTTGGAAAGTTGTAATCTGCTTCCCCAAGGACTCGGAAGTTACCGGCCTGGGAAGGACCCTGGGCCAATGCTGCAACTTTTGCATTTGATGTCTACGAGGGCTTCCAGGATAAAACGGAGACAGTGATGGTAGCACTTGACCTGGAGGATGCATATAACAGGGTCAGGTATGATCGGTTGATACACACACTGTTGGACATGGAAGTCTGCCCTTGCCTTGTTAGATGGGTTGCTGCAGTCCTTTATGAGCGTAAGGTTGCACTGCGCATGGGTTCCTGGACTTCTGACTTCTGTACTATTACACCTGGGTTGCCGCAGGGATCTGCCTTGTCCCCAGTGCTCTTTAATGTCTACACCAGCAAAGTCGCAGCTATTGAGACACCAGGTGTGGGTAGAATCTTGACATTTGCAGATGATGCGCTGGTGTACAGACAGGGCAGAGACAGGGCCAGTTTGGTGAAAGACTTACAGGTGGCAGTAAACAGGGTGGCGAAGTGGTGCAGAGACGCAGGGGCCATTATACACCCAGACAAGGCATCGGTTGTGTGGTACTCCCTGGATAACCGGATCGTCAAGGCAGACGTCCCAGGTATTATGTTGAATGGATGTCCTCTTAGTCGAGAGGGTAAATTGAAGTACTTGGGTATCACCTTTGACAGGTGTTTGTCTTTTAAGGATCACGTGGAGGCTTTGGTGGTGAAGGCTGGTAGAGGACTTAATGCATTGAGGACTATGGCAGCAACCGGGGTAGATCAGAGGATGCTGTACAGGCTCTTTCAGCAGTTAATAATTTCTGTCATTGAGTATGGTTTGGGGCTGCTGACAGTATCAAAGAGCCAGCTTGAAAGGTTGGAGCACATACAGAATGCTGCCATGCGGTTAATCCTGGGGTCCACAAAGGACACATCAATTATATGCAAGAGGCATATCCTGGCGCTACCAACAATGACGGATAGGCATTGGGTCCTTCAGGCCAAATGGTACCTGAGAGTTGCCGCAGACAGGGATCACCCGCTGCATGCAGCAATGGATATGATCAAGGGTCATAGACTAAGATGAGGCAGGTCCTGGATGGCACAGGCAGAACTTTCTATAAGTCAGGTGTGTGATCTAGAGACCATCAATCGTGAAAGAGTGGGTTGAAGTTCCGAAAGACATGACGGACGGGCACAATGTAATAACAACACTGGGTCATGAGTGCAGGGAATGGGCAGCGGGACGCACTGAGTTTGAAGTGCAACAGCTGATCCAGAGCAACACACATCAAGGTGACATAGTCATCTACACCGATGGGTCAGTGGTGAGAAATAGACATAGTGGCTGGGGCTTTATTGCAAAGGCTAACTGACAAGTCTTGAAAACGGAGAGTCTGGCATGTGAGACTATGACCTCCAGCATGAGAATGGAGGTGGATGCAGTAACAGCGGCATTCTGGTGGCTAGATGAGACTACTGCAACACACGTTGTATTCATTACGGATTCAAAGATTATGCTTAATAAGGTGGAGAAAGAAATGTTTCGTGTGGAATGGCTCTCATCGCTTCAGAGGTCACAGATTGTGAGAATTGTATGGATATTTTGCCCTGGCCATGCGGGGGTACGGGGGAATGAACAGGCTGATAGGCTAGCAGGGAATGCACCTCTTGGTGGTAGTTTGCCTATGGACAAGGGAGAGGTGGTCGTGCGCTTGTGAGACCAGGTGAAGAGGGCAGAGGAACAGATTGAGAACCCTTATGTGGAAAGAATGAGATTGCGGGGGATCGGCAGCGGTTCTGGAAGAATCTCAAAACTTAGAGGGAAGACCAGGAGAACGTTTAATCAGATAGTGGTGGGAAGGATTAGTAGTATGACTCTTCGCTGGCTGTTGAATGAGGGGGCGGAGCATGTATGGGAAAGTCCTGAGTGCAGTGATATCGGTTCTTAACTCAACTCTTTAAATGTCAAATCCCCATGAAGATATGAAGCAATGTAAAAAAAAAAAATTCTGTATGCTGTTTTTTTTCTTCTAAAAATGTCTTTGAATCAATCACATTAATCTTGGCTAACAATACAACTAAACTTAAAAATCAGTGTAGGGTCTGTAATTGGCAGTACAGTACAATGCCATTCAATACAATACATTCATATGTTGCAGCATATTAGCATTCATGTTTTTTTTTCTCTCACTTTGCTAAAGGTTCAGGATTCTTCTTTGTACTTTCAGCCTTCTGACACTTGCAGTACATATAGGATTTTTGGTGCTTTGTAAGTTTCCAATTTAAATGGTCCCAAACATCCAAACACAACTTCCAAATTTTGGTCTGCAGTATTGGTGGGCAACTTACTGCTCACATCACAATTCTTTCTTCGTAGTGCAGCAGTGGTAGAAGCTCTAGCCACGATTGCTGAAATTTGTGTTTGTTTGACTGAGGGAATTTAGAAATGCCATCTTCAGTGCAACAGCATCATCAGTTACCAGCACTAGCGCTACATCAAAGAGGACGCCAAATAGAAAATGGATTAATAAGATCAAAGTCTTTTTATAATCACATGGAATGACACAATCCATTGCCACTCATCGGGTTCTGGAATGTTAACTATTCTTTCACACGATGCTTGGCGCAAATATAGAAGGAGATGATGATTGTCTTCAATGATAGGTATTTCATTGTCGTCTCAATCACAATAATTTGTTTTATGACAAAATTACAAACCTGCGCATGGATTGGCTATCCTCTCGCCTTCGTTCTCTCATTTTTAGGCAAAGTTGACACACTTTAGAAGAAATCTGTAATAGTACTCTGTTTTATTTATTTGCACCGTTTAATTTACACTGATTTGCTCTGTTAATTTTCTACAATTAAAGTAAACATAAAGCAACACAACTCAACTCAGACTCGCCAGCATTGAAGACACCTGGTGTGCACGTAACGTATCGGTTGAGGAGCCGCTATCGGAAACAGGATGACTTAACTTTGCTGTCTAGTTACAAGACCTTTACTATTAATGTTAAGGTAACGTTTAGCTGCAGAAATCACAAGTAGGCTTGCAGTGGTGCAAATATGTATACTGCACGTTTATTATTCTGATTTCACGACACAGAAACAGAAAACACCTAAACAACAAAATCATATATGTTATTCATTTTAACAAGTAATGAACATGTCTAGTAGGGGACACAAAATATGGAAAAAGCAAAATATTTCTAGAACTGAATTTGAAAATTCAGGTGCCAGGTAAACATTTTCAGTGGCAGTGGTGATCAGGTATTTGGATTTTTCTATCCCTGGATGGCGATTTCTCAAACAGAATCACAAGAAATAAAAATAATACTTGGTGTCAAGACGCTGTTATGAAGGTTAAGGGGGATTATGATGTAGATGATGGACTATAAACACAACAACATGGCTTGCTCACACGATAGTATGGCAGATGCTGAGATTAATGTATGTAACGCAGCTCGTAGTGGCAGCTGACATAGTTTCTTCTTCTTCTTCTTTTCGTTCATCCGGAGTGTTTTTTCAGATATCATTGCGGTGTGTCTGTTATGCGCCCTTGGGCCTAAACCCGTAGGCCAACACATCGACTTTAGCGTGCATTTTTGACCAGGTAGCATTCCTGTGAGACTCTCACTTTTGTGGTGCCATCTACAACCATGCTGGCCAAGTTGGAACGGTCGAAGACAACGGTCATCCCTCAAAGGAAGGCAGGGACAGTCCATAGCATTTTCCGCCATCCAAGGTTGCTTCCATAGTTGCAGGGCCGACACATAACGCCCTGGATCTGGGCTCACCGAGGGAAATCGTCACGTCCTGCTCATGGCTGCTTTAAATCCTCACTTCAATATATTGGTCATTTCATTTTCCCCGGGCTATTCCCGCACAAACCAGACAGGTTTGCAGACGGCATCCACTCAGCGAGTTTCCGGACATGTGCTTGTCGTTGCGCCCATCATAGCTGTTCCAGGCACGACAGACATTCGGAAACTACCTAGTCAGAGCTGTTCCGAACAAGAGCGGCATTCGGAAACTAGGTAGTCAGAGCTGTTCCTAGCACGAGAGACATTCGGGCGAGACATTTCACTCGGACGTAATTGCGTAGTGTCAATTTTTAGTTTGCCACCCGTAGGACGACACTTCCGACTTCTGGCGGGCATTTTTTAGTGAGGTTAGCCTTCCTCTGGTTTCGAGACACGTTAGACTGTTGTAATGTCACCCACATCTCAGCTGGTCAAGATAGAACGATCAACGATATCGCGGTCGGCCCTCAAGGGAAGGCAGGGGCAGACCATGGGCATTATCTCACTATCCGAGGAGGCTTCCATAATTGCAGAGCCGGCACATATTGCTCTGAGACTGGGCTCACCCAAGGAGTTTCCGCGTCCTGCTCATGGCTGCTTTAGTTCCTCACTTCCATGTTTTGGGCATCCCACTTGCCACTGATCGCTCAAGCACACACCAGGAGCGGTCAGATTGCGAGCGACATCCACTCGGTAAGCTTTTGCTTGTGACTTCAACCCACGCAATAGGTTCGCTCGCCGTGCGTTCCATTTTGCGTTGTTGAGACGTTCTTTCACTTTTGTCTACACTCTCTATGAGCCGTAACCATGCCCTTTGACTGGGGCACTTTTCTGACTTTTTTGTACTCGCTCACGAGGTAGGCTACATGTGCTGCCGGCTCAGCACCTTACCTTCGTGCAGCAGTGAACGAGAAACGGTCAGGCCCTCTCATCCGGGAATCCCTCATATCCCCCAGCTGAGAGCCTTCGAACATATATCAGACCTGAGCATGTAGCTTGCTCAGTATCATGTTTCTATTTTCCGGTAGACGGGTATCGGCCTGGCTCTCAGATCCGAGGGTTTGTGGCTTAGAGGCGTTCAGCCACAGCCCTCGACAGGGAGCCTTAAGAGTTTTGTCCGGACCAAGAAATTCTGCCTTTGTGCACCTGATTTAAATTTTGACTGCTATCCTCAGTCTATGCCTGCAGAGCAGCAGGTTGTGTCTCTCTTAGTCTGGTCCCTATCCCATAAGCTGTCCGATATGTAATTTTCCACCCATCGGCAAGCAAATGGGGTCTATGGGACACGCAAGCTCCCCCACCACGTCAAGGTGGAGACACATCGGGGGAGCTGACATAGTTTATTTCTGAGGATACACACCCAAACAAACCTCCACATCCAGCTGAGTCACTCACTGTTACTAGTTGATACTGTCCAAGTATGTAAAGTACTTGTTGTAAATATGCCCCTTGCATCTAACGTGTAACCTCTCTAACTTGTATGATTGGCTGCTCTTGCATGACTTGTCGCTAAGCTGGATGACTTGTCACTCAACTGCCTAATGCCTTCTTCTCCTTTGTCTTTTGTTTGCTTAACATTTGTCTATGACTGCAATGTTATCTCTTGTATAATTTTAACTGTCTTTTTTTAGTTCACGCAGTGGTCCATATAGTTATTTCTCCAGGCCAGAAGGTCTGCCTAGATATGTCGTATTTTGGGAAGTCTTGGAGTATGTGATCTGCAGTCTGCGGTTCCAATCCACATGTGCACATGGCTGATTCGCCAGTCATGAATTTTGTATAAATATGGTTGTGTAATCTATTGTGTCCTGTTCTGAGGCGCAGAATAATGATTTGTTCTGGTCTGTCCATAAGGTGGTAGTTGTCTTGAGCAGGTCTTGGTGGCTTTCTGACTGATTTGATCATTCTTTTCTTTTGGTGGTATGTAATGGGTACATCAGGCTGTTCTTCTATGGCTCCTTCCTTAACCAATCAATCGGCTCTCTTGTTTCCGGGTACTCCACAGTGAGACCTTATGCTGGCCATCCAGTTCAGAAATTGGTGTCCTTAGGACTGGCAATTTCCCAGACAGGAGTGCCTTGAGTGCTGATTTTGCTTCCGACAATAGCACCACATGTTGTGTACCTTGGCTGGTATTTAGTAATTTCTCTGTTGCTATATTGATTGCCTGGATTTCTGCATCATGGTTATGGCAGTACTTTCCTGATGGCACTCTGACTGTGTCCCTAGTATGGGTATTCTATATACACTGCCGCTCCTCCATTTCAAACAGCCATTTGTGCTGACCCATCTGTATAGACTCAAATCCAGAGGTCCTGTGGGTATTCTTCATCAAGGAAGCTGAGAGTGGCTGTTCTGCATTATACACTGTTCTGTTCTTCCTTGTCAAATATTCCTGTCACTTTTGCCTGGATTTGTAGTGATAGTCTATGTTCTCTTTCCATGGAGTTCATTCTGGAATAGTGTAAATTAACCCCTATAATGGAGATGGAGAAGATGGGGAGGACACAAGCACTGAGAGAACGCAGAGATTTGAAAACGCTAATACAAGCAGAAAGTTCCTCAGCATGTCAGGCCACCATGTGAAGAACAGATTGGAAAACCTAGCTATGTGGCTGTTGAAAAGAAGCAGTTTTATCCACCAGGCCAAGCGACTCTGCAGAGAAACCACTGATCTGCCCACAGTTGGTATCCCCCTGAAGACTATTCCAGAACGAACCCCATAGAAAGAGGAACATAGACTATCAAATCCAGACAAAAATGAAAGGAATATATGACAAAAAAGAACAGAACAGTGTCCAATACAGAACAGCCACTCTCAGCTTCCTTGAGAGATGAATACCCAATGGACCTCTGGATCCGTGTCTACACAGATGGGGCAGCACAAAATGCTGTTCGAAATGGAGGAACGGGAGTGTATATAGAATACCCAAATAATACTAGGGACACAGCCAGAGTACCAACAGGATAGTACTGCCATAACTATGATGCAGAAATCCAGGCGATCAAGATAGCAACAGAGAAATTACTGAATACCAACCATGGTACACAATCTATGGTGCTACTGACATGCAAAATCAGTACTTGAGGTGCTCCTGTCTGTGAAATTGCTAGTACTACGGACACTACTTTCTGAACTTGGCAGCCAGCGTTAGGTCACCATACAGTGGATACCATCTCACTGTGGAGTACCCAAAAATGACGGAGCTGATCGAATGGCTAAAGAAGGAGCAGTAGAACAACCTGATATATCCACTACATACCACCAAAAGAAAAGAGTGATCAAACCCATCAGAAAACCACCAAAACCTGTTCAAGGTGACTGCCACCTTATGGACCGACCAGAACAAATCATTATTCTGCACCTTAGAACAGGACACAATAGATTATGCAACCACATGTATGCAAAATTCAAGAATCAGCCTTGTGCACATGTGCATTGGCGCTGCAGAGAACAGATCTCATACTCCAAGACAGCCCAAGATATGACAAATAAAGCCCCTCTGCCGTGTGTCCACCATGATGAGGTAGAGGGGCTTGCGTGTTCCAATGACCCCAAAAGCTATGCCGACGGTAGCACAGCTGCTGGTAGGGTCACCCATGTCGGACAGGTCAAGGGAGAGGAACCAGACTAAGAGACACACAAACCTGCTGCCTTATAGGTAGACTGGGGACAGTCAAAGACTAGGGAAAGCACCCCGAAAAATGCTTGTTGAAATCGGATGTACTGAGCCACAGGCTTGACAAAGCAGTGCAACGTAACTTAATTCATGATGTCACAAATTAAAATTACTCATTATGGTGCTAATCCCGTGAAGTCCCATCAGATGGTGATAGTGCCAGGCCCCCTGCCTCGAGGGGATCCACCCCATACTACTGGTGGTCACCTTCCCCTGTGCTGTGGAGTCAAGGCACAGAGGAGTAGGTTAAGAGCTATTGACCAAACACTCCGGACACTCAACATACTACAGTGGAATGCCGAAGGAGTTTATAACAAGAAAGTCTCCCTAACAAAGTGTCTTCATAAAGATAGAATAGATGTGACATGCATTCAAGAGACACACCTCAACGCCAATGGCAGATTCTCAGTCAGAGGATATTAGGCCACACGTTTCGACCGCGAAGGACAAAGGAGTTCTAATACTTACACGAATACAATACCTTGCAGCGAAGTATCTGTGATCTCTGACAACCAAACGGAAATGACAGGTGTTGATATAATGATAAAGGATGTGAAAATAAGAATTTACAATCTGTATAGCCCAGCAGATAAGCACTGTATACTCTCAAACATGAAAATAACTGACACAAACTGCATTATTGTCGGATACTTTAATAGCCGTTCAGAAAGATGGGGATATCCAGATACTGACAAAAGAGGAGATGAAGTGGAGGACTGGGAAATAGACTCAAATCTCCATCTACTCAACAAAGTGGATGACACACCAAGCTTCTACTCCAGAAGATGGTTTACCACTTCTACTCCAGACTTAGCTTTCTGCACAGGAGACATCCTCCACAAAATCGATCGCCAGGTGCTTGACCAATTAGCAGGTAGTGACCACAGACCAATCAAGCTTGTAATCAATATGGAGTATGTTCCACAGGAGCGAAGCCTTTTGCCTTGCTGGAATTACAAACGAGCACATTGGGACAGATTTTCCATACTAACAGACAAATATTGTGAAAACATAAATACACGATATGACAAATGGTGGAAAGTCTAAACAAAGCAATAATACAGGCGGCCACTGAGTCTATTCCAAGAGGAGCGTTGAATAATTACAAACCATACTGAACTGAAGAACTACAAATTTTGGAGGACAAAGTTGAAGATGCCAGGAAGGCAGCAGAGAGAGAACAAACAACTGAAGCGAACATCTCTCTCAAAGCCATCTCAGCAAAATATAAAAGAACAGTAAATCAAACAACAAGAGATTATTGGAGGGAAAAAACAGAAAACCTGAATTTTGACAGGGATGGAAATAAACTATGGAAACTAGTGAAGGCCATGAACAATGAAGGACCCAGAAACAAGCAGATAACAATTAAACAAGGAAATGCCTTGCTTACAGGGAAAAAGGCTGCAAATGTACTAATGGAACACTATGCTAGTGCAAATCACATTGATATTACAACCGAACAGAAGAAAGCAATCAAAGATTAACAGACACATCATAGTAATACAGAGACAGCAGCAGAATATATGATGGCAAATCTAACAATGGAAGAAATGGAACATGCAATGAATACCCTAAAAAGGAAGAAATCACCAGGAAAGGATGGAATCACAAATGAAATGCTAATAGGACTAGGCTCTAAGGCAAAAAAGAAACTGCTAGCAGTCCTAAATTACAGCTGGAAGAGAGGAATAGTCCCAGAGGCATGGAAGGAAGCTATACTAATACCAGTCCCAAAGAAAGGAAAAGACCTGGAAGAACCAAATAGCTATCGACCTATCAGTCTACTTAGCTGTGTAGGAAAATTAATGGAACGCGTTATCAATGGCAGGCTAACATGGCATCTGGAAGAAAATCAACTCTTTAACACCACACCAAGCAGGATTCAGAAAGTACAGATCCACTGAAGATCAAATAACCTATATAGCTCAGGAAATAGAGAATGCCTTCCAAGAGAAAAAGCACACACTAGTGGTCTGGATAGATTCAGAAAAAGCATTTGATAAAGTATGGAAGGAAGGACTGAAAGTAAAACTGCAAAAAATGCATGTTTGTGGGAAAATGTACAAATGGATCAGCCACTACCTTGAGAACAGAACTGCCAGGACAAAAGTACAAGGACAAACTAGCAAAATGATGCTGTTGGAGCAAGGTGTCCCCCAAGGAGGAGTTCTTTCACCAACATTATTCCTAGCATATATAAATGACATCACAGAAAATTTTCCAGCCAGAGTACACACATCCTCCTTTGCAGATGACCTAGCCATATGGACATCTGAAGAATATATTAGTACAGCTAACAGCAGAATACAGCAAGCCTTATTAGCGCTAGAGGACTGGTCAAAATCATGGCTAGTGAAGATAAGTGAGGAGAAAACATGCACAGTGTTCTCCCTCTCAAATAAAACGCAGCAACCTAAGCTGGTATTGAATGGAAAAATATTGCGCCATGAAGAAAATCCAAACTACCTAGGAGTCGCCTTTGATCGTCGCCTGACATGGAAGACACAGGTTGAGAAAAATCAAACAAGAGCAAGGCAAAGAATGGCAATCATGAAAAAGCTTGCTGGTACAATATGGGGAGCAGATGAGAAAGTTCTCAAGAAGTTATATACTGGACAGGTGAGGCCAGTACTGGAATATAGTCAACCTGTGGTCAGTAAGTCAAACTTTAACAAAATAAGTAGAGTCCAAAATGAAGGAATGCGAATCATAACTGGAAGCCTGAAGACAAAGCCTATTAATGAACTAGAAAAGATCACTTGTTTACAACCAATGGAGGATAGAAGAGACAGCAGAGCCCAGCAACAAGCAGAAAAATTTAGAAGATTGATAGACCACCCAATGTATAACAGGTGTAATGGTTTTGGAAAGGGAAGACTGAAGTGTAGCAACTTTGTAGAAACTGCAAAACGAAAGATTAGGGCAGATCCTATACTTAACATATCAACTGTCAAATCCATTTACAATGCACACAAGTTCCCAGCTTGGAGACAGCAGCAACTGCCAGAGATGATAGAAAACATTCCTGATATTGAGAAAAAGAACACTCAGAATGAAACAGAAAGAAGAAAAATCGCTCTAAATTACATAAAATTACATTTTGGTAGGCCAGTATATTCCACATAGCTGATAACAAGTGCCACACCAGTCATTACTATTACTGAGTCGTGTAGTATTGATTTTTCATTTTCCACATGCCTTTATAATGCATATCTTTTATATTGTTGCTGTTTTCAGTTAGCCTTGAATGATGTGTGAATGATATAATGTATGAAAGAGAGTGATATAAGGGCAGAATGTTAGACGGGCCTGCGTACCCAATTCTTAACCCTTTGAAAATAAAAGTTTTGTTGTGTTGTTGTAGTACCTGGTATATTCATGCAGATATTAATTATTTACTTTGGTGTGTTTCAGAAATACACTCTTGTTCTCCAAAGAGTCCTTACCACTCCATACATGAGCATTCACAAAAGTGGACATATGACAGCATCGACTTGAAGATTGTGAAACAAGAACTGTCAGATGTTCTGTGTGAGGACAGGAGTCACAGATTCAGTAAAATGGTAGACATAGCTGGGGGTAGCATCATTCTAGAAATGACAGAACACAGCAACTCAGAATCAAGAATGGTTGAGAACAGTTGTAAGGCATCAGTAAAACATGAAAATTGTTGTCAAATGTCAAAAAATGTGTCTTCTGTGATTGATACAAACAATAAACTATCTCTGGCTATTGACAATTGCCAGCAGCAAAATAAGGAAATACAAGAAAAACATACACAGAGTTTTACACAGTCTGTTGATGACATTTTTGGTTGTGTCAGTTATAGCTCTCAAAGAACTCTCACAGGAGATATGTCTGATGTTTCTAGACCAAATATTTGTGTAGACATATATAAGAGAACACATACTGAAGGGATGCCAAACAAACATAATGAATGGGATGGTCTTTTGATTCAAGATGACCATCTAAAGTGTGAAAAGAACATAAATCACAAGAGAACGCATACAAAAGACAAACTTTATCATTGTAATGATTGTGGTGCTGTTTGTGTTTATTCATGCAGTCTGAAAGATCACAAGAGAACAAATACTGGAGAAAAACCTTACAAGTGTGATGATTGTGGTGCTTCTTTTACTCTAGCTGACAATCTGAAGACTCACAAGAGAACACATACAAGAGAGAAACCTTACAACTGTGATGTTTGTGGTGCTTCTTTTACCGAAGCTGGCAGTCTGAAGAAACATAAGAGAACACATACAAGAGAAAAACCTTACAAGTGTGATGATTGTGGTGCTTCTTTTACTCTAGCTGACAATCTGAAGACTCACAAGAGAACACATACAGGAGAAAAACCTTACAACTGTGATTTTTGTGGTGCTTCTTTTACTCAAGCTGGCCACCTGAAGGCTCACAAGAGAACACATACAGGGGAAAAACCTTACAAGTGTGATGATTGTGGTGCTTCTTTTACTCTAGCTGACAATCTGAAGACTCACAAGAGAACACATACAGGAGAAAAACCTTACAAGTGTGGTGATTGTGGTGCTTCTTTTACTCAAGCTGACAGTCTGAGGCAACATAAGAGAACACATACAGGAGAAAAACCTTACAAGTGTGGTGATTGTGGTGCTTCTTTTACTCGAGCTGACAGTCTGAGGAAACATAAGAGAACACATACAGGAGAAAAACCTTACAAGTGTGGTGATTGTGGTGCTTCTTTTAATGTAGCTAGCAATCTGAAGGCTCATATGAGAACACATACAGGAGAAAAACCTTACAAGTGTGGTGATTGTGGTGCTTCTTTTACTCAAGCTGACAGTCTGAGGCAACATAAGAGAACACATACAGGAGAAAAACCTTACAAGTGTGGTGATTGTGGTGCTTCTTTTACTCGAGCTGACAGTCTGAGGAAACATAAGAGAACACATACAGGAGAAAAACCTTACAAGTGTGATGATTGTGGTTCTTCTTTTACTCTAGCTGACAATCTGAAGACTCACAAGAGAACACATACAGGAGAAAAACCTTACAACTGTGATTTTTGTGGTGCTTCTTTTACTCAAGCTGGCCACCTGAAGGCTCACAAGAGAACACATACAGGTGAAAAACCATACCAGTGTGGTGATTGTGGTGCTTCTTTTACTGAAGCTGGCAGTCTGAAGAAACATAAGAGAAGACATACAGGAGAGAAACCTTACAAGTGTGATGATTGTGGTGCTTCTTTTACTCAAACTTGCCGCCTGCATACTCACAAGAGAACGCATACAGGGGAAAAACCTTACAAGTGTGGTGATTGTGGTGCTTCTTTTACTGAAGCTAGCCACCTGAAGACTCACAAGAGAACACATACAGGAGAAAAACCTTACAAGTGTGGTGATTGTGGTGCTTCTTTTACTGAAGCTGGCAGTCTGAAGAGACATAAGAGAACGCATACAGGGGAAAAACCTTACAACTGTGATGTTTGTGGTGCTTCTTTTACTGAAGCTAGCCACCTGAAGACTCACAAGAGAACACATACAGGAGAAAAACCTTACAAGTGTGGTGATTGTGGTGCTTCTTTTGCTGAAGCTGGCAGTCTGAAGAGACATAAGAGAACACATACAGGAGAGAAACTTTACAAGTGTGGTGATTGTGGTGCTACTTTTAATGTAGCTAGCAATCTGAAGGCTCATATGAGAACACATACAGGAGAAAAACCTTACAAGTGTGGTGATTGTGGTGCTTCTTTTACTCAAGCTGACAGTCTGAGGCAACATAAGAGAACACATACAGGAGAAAAACCTTACAAGTGTGGTGATTGTGGTGCTTCTTTTACTCGAGCTGACAGTCTGAGGAAACATAAGAGAACACATACAGGAGAAAAACCTTACAAGTGTGGTGATTGTGGTGCTTCTTTTAATGTAGCTAGCAACCTGAAGGTTCATAAGAGAGCACATACAGGAGAAAAACCTTACAAGTGTGATGATTGTGGTGCTTCTTTTACTCTAGCTGACAATCTGAAGACTCACAAGAGAACACATACAGGGGAAAAACCTTACAAGTGTGGTGATTGTGGTGCTTCTTTTAATGTAGCTAGCAACCTGAAGGCTCATAAGAGAACACATACAGGAGAAAAACCTTACAAGTGTGGTGATTGTGGTGCTTCTTTTACTGAAGCTGGCAGTCTGAAGAGACACAAGAGAACACATACAGGAGAAAAACCTTACAAGTGTGGTGATTGTGGTGCTTCTTTTACTCGAGCTGACAGTCTGAGGAAACATAAGAGAACACATACAGGGGAAAAACCTTACAAGTGTGGTGATTGTGGTGCTTCTTTTACTGAAGCTAGCCACCTGAAGACTCACAAGAGAACACATACAGGAGAAAAACCTTACAAGTGTGGTGATTGTGGTGCTTCTTTTACTGAAGCTGGCAGTCTGTGGAAACATAAGAGAACACATACAGGAGAAAAACCTTACAAGTGTGATGATTGTTGTGCTTCTTTTACTGTAGCTAGCAATCTGAAGACTCATAAGAGAACACATACAGGAGAAAAACCTTACAAATGTGATGATTGTGGTGCTTCTTTTACCCAAATTGGCCAACTGAACACTCACAAGAGAATACATACAGGAGAAAAACCGGTACTTTTCTGTTAATTCACCCCAAACAAACGGAATCCCAGTGTATGACGTCACATTCAGGGTTTCCCTGTGTTGTGCCGTAGCTCGGTGTGCAATGGTGGTGTGCTACTCTTGTGGTGGCCAGAATCGAACAATGTCCGCAAGAATGGTGTTAAACACATCGAGACCAGCGCATTTAGTCTGTCGACGCCACATGAATTCGCACATGTAGGACTCTAATAGATGCTTGTGTGTTCCATTCTGCCTCTTGTTTCTCTCCGTGGCCGTTCTCCACATGTGCTCGATGCATTGAGTTTGTGCACCGGTGGTAGGGTCCACAAAGTTGTGGGAGTGGTTGACTGTGAGATGCGTCAATTCGGGAATACTTCCAATTCCGTCGTACGCACACCAGAGGTCGGAGACTACAGTTGTGCCAGGCTGAATGTGTGTCCTGATCAGCGGCAGAAGCATTGCTGCTGTTCTGTCTGGACCTCAGAACATGAAGCAGTCGGCTGTTTCACGACAGATGCCACCAAATACCCACTGTTGTGGCAACACTCGTCCCACATGATGTTTGCGTCTTGTAAATAGGCTCTCATCTATCTCGACAGTGGTATTTGGTCCTCCGATTACTACGGGATTGACTAGGTTATTACTCCAGTCAACAGTTGCTGTCGGCGACATCCCCAAATGTAACTGGCAAAATGAAATGCTTGTCAACTCTTGAGACCAGCAGTATATGAAAAGAATGATCTGTCTGTAGGGGAGACGCACACGCACTGTACCCGAACACAGAGGAGATCACCGTCAGTGCTAAATATAGCTGGTGACACTAAATACAGCTGGTGACATTTGTTTGGGGTGAATTAACAGAAAAGTACTGAAAAACCTTACAAGTGTCATGATTGTGGTGCTTCTTTTTCTGAAGCTGGCAGTCTGAAGACTCACAAGAGAACACATACAGGAGAAAAACCTTACAAATGTGATGATTGTGGGGCTTCTTTTACACTCTGAAGAGACATAGAACACATACAGGAGAAAAACCTTACAAGTGTGATGTTTGTGGTGCTTCTTTTACTGAAGCTAGCACCCTGAAGACTCACAAGAGAACACATATAGGAGAAAAACCTTACATGTGTATGGTTTGTGGTGCTTTTACTGTAGCTTGCAAACTGAAGACTCACAAGAGAACACACACAGGAGAAAAATATTACAAGTGTGATGATTGTGGTGCTTCTTTTAATCAAGCTGACAATCTGAGGAAACACAAAAGAATGCATATAGGAGAGAGACTTTACAAGTGTGATGATTGTGGTGCTTCGTTTACTCTGACTTGTAATCTGAAAAAACATATGAAATTGCATCAACATCGTTTGCCCTGCCAACTACCATAGGTGTTTTTATTCAGGATCAACTCTGCTGATAATATTTCTCAGGGTCACCATACAGTCCATCCAGCATCATCTGTCTTGGTCTGCCCATGTCTCTTTTCTCACTGATCTTTCCAGTCGTCACAATGCTTTTCCATGCTTCTCTTCTCATCACAATTCCAAAGAATACTATTGTCTCTTTCTGATAGTTATATATAATGTTTTACTTTCATTAGCCTTTATTCCTGTCGATCATTGTTAAGTTACTCTGGCAATCCAAGCTATTCAGAACAACCATCTCGGGAATAACATCTTTGATGCTTCAAACAAACTGGAAGACATTTTATCAAATCCAACTGAATTTTACTTAGATCTTAAAGCCAGCAACCCTGAGGAATTGGATGCAATGTGAGGAAAGAGATTCAGTCAAATTTAGATAGTAAATTCATCAGTGAGGTTACTGCACAGTTAGTCAATTCACAGGGCTCATAAACCCCCAACTTTATGGCCTTCCTAAATTGCACGAGCCTGGGGTACCACTGAGATCGATTTAATCTATGCTTATCTTTGTCCAACACAGGATGGTGAAATGGCTTGCAGAAACTGCTAAACCAGTGCAACAATCATTCAACCGCTTAATATTGAAAGATTAATATGATCTGGTCAAACTACTGGATACTATTGATCTTAAACTAAAGCGTGTGGCGTCAACGGATATTGCCTCTATTTTCACTGACATACCATGGAAGAAACAGTGTGATCATCATCTGTGATCGCATGCGGAGCCAAATCGAGAACAAGTGAGCCAACTGTTCAAGACACCAGATACGGTGGAGAAGAATGGTATGTTCCAAGCCTAAAACTAGAAGACACCCAATGTTCAAGAAAAGAAGCAAAGAAGCCGCTACCGACATCAAGGCTGCCAAGAAGACAGGGGAAGAGAACCTGCCTACTAGCTTTACCAAAATGCCACCATCGCAGCCGAAAGAAGGAAAACTTCTAAAAGGTACAAATGAAGCGACCACTGGGAAAGGTGATGACAACCTGCCGCAAACAAGATCAAAGACTGATGCATATGCTGGGGGGGGGGGGGGGGAGGGGAGGATCTGAGCACCTATGACCTGTCCGGAGTGCAATAAAGATACCCCAACTGATAAACTGACTTACTTCATTATGCCAGCTTGTTTTTAATATATGTTTTTTACAAGTCTAATGTCTTTCCCATCAATTTGTAGATCTGCAAGCATCTTTATCATGTTGACATGTCTTACTTTATCGAAAGCCTTTGTGTAGTCAATAAAGCAAAGGTGTAGGCCTTTGTTTACGTTTATAGAACGTTCAATTAATGTTCTCAGCATATTTACAGTATTTACTGTACTCTTTCCTTCTATAAACCCACATTATTCTTTTCCTATTTCTGGTTGTATTTTCTTCTTATCTGTTTGCATGTTACATAACCCAACTTGGGGTTGTGGCTATGTCATTGGTAATAATAATTGTAGACGTAACTCAGTTTTAGTGAATGGGTCCATGTAGTTTGCTTGTGTTCAGATTCTCCCAATGCTTTGGCGTGGTAGTTTCATTAACACAGTGTCCTCATGTAGGTGGTTGTACCACAACAATATATCAGGACTACTTCGAAGTCATTAAGTATATTGACTTGTTACTATTATAATCAATTGTTCACTTCCTTTACTGTCATACTAATAGTCACAGAGTGAGATATATAAACTGGAATTAACATGGCACTGTTTTCATCTTCTATTATACCAATGAAGTATCTTGAGAGGAATAGCCACAAATTTAATTGTGTTGCGTATCCCTTACGGGACATTGCAGTCAACACCAGCATTTTCGGCTGCTGTTGATGTACTAGGCAAGTGTTACGTTCAGTAGTTTGCCATTGCTTTCTGAACGACCGGCCCCTATACCTTTTTCGAAAAAACCAGCATCGCCGTGTTTCGAACCCGGGTATACGGGCTCACAAACCGCGTTCGCAAGCCCTTAGCCACAGAGACCGGTATAGCCACAAAACATGTGCCAAAATATCTCTGGTAGATAGATAACTCAATGAAGGCGAAGGTGGCCAACAATATTTGCTTGACCGGTCTTCCCTACCCTAACAGCCAGTGTAAACCATTTCTGTATAGTGTATATACTACATACTGTGTATATACAGTTCTGTAGGTGTGCCCATAATTTTGACCTGTACATTTACAAATAATGATGCCTATCACAACTGATTAGAAGCCCACACAAAATAATATTGCCACGCTAGTCTATCACATGCACTTTGGTAACTGTTACAGTCACAGTCTGACAGGGAAACAGTGATGCTGACTGAGCTGTCCAGGGTTTTCATGAATAGGTGTAACATTTGTTTGCTTTTTGTTTGTGTTCTTTACTGGTGTAAATTTGAAACTGTAGTCATAGTTTAGTTTATCAACATTCATTATTCACTGGGTTCACTTGTTTAACTAACTTTATTGAATTTGTGATGGAATATCCCGAGTTGTGCTCTTGTGTAATAAATCAGTAAATCAGACATTGTTATTCTTTGTAGCAGACATTAATGTAATACACCATTGTGAATAATAATACAATTATTGATATTCGGAAAGTAAATAAATAAATTTTGTTGATTATGCTTCGTCTTCTTCTTTTGTTCACTGTTGATTATGCGAAAGCTGAGTAGCTCTGTGACCAATGGCTGACTAAAATGTCTTTGGTTCTCTTACTGGGGTGACGATAATAGTAAAGGATTTCTTCTTTGAAGTGGTAATGATAAACAACATAACTTGTAGTGTTTTGATTTGTTGCAGGATACTGTTCTTTGAATATTTAAGTTTCATATGTTAACTTTTTGAAAACATTGTTCTCTTGGGGTGATTGGCAAGGCTGTTGTAACAGATGATCTTGACAAACTTGTATTTTATCAGCTTTCTATTGCAGCTGTTCTCTTACAATAAAATAAGGTGTTTGTAGTGGTTTTTGGTAGCCATGGCAGTGAAGTGACTAACATGCTTGTCTGCTGGCCTGGGGATCATGTATTTAAATACACATAAGTGCATTTTAAACGTTGACCTCAGCTCCAGTCTCATCTCATTGTGGTCCTCTTGTACCATGCAGTGTCGAGGTGAAGTATAAACAGTGGGAGAGTGCCTGCTTATGGGCTCAATGTATTGATATTCCCATGGACTCTGCTATTCCCTCCGTCTATCATTTACATGGTCGGCCTCTTCCTCTGCTTCCATCTGGTTTGTACATCATTGCTTGTTGTGGTATACTGTTAGTTGGTAACCTAGTTGCATGGCCAAACCATTTGACTTGCTGCCTTCTAATAAAATCTAGCGCTGCTATAACCCCCACTTTAGTCCTGATTGCTTCATTTCTGGTCTTATCTCTTCTTGATACATTGAGTATTCTTCTCAGGAATCTCATTTCTGTTGTTATGATTTTTCTTTTCTCTTTTTCTGTCATTGTGCAGGTTTGGCATTGGTAGCATAGAGTTGGTAGGAAGATTGTATTGTAATGTGCTTTCTTAGTAACAACTCTACTTTCTGGAATCTCACAAACTTTTTCAACGTATTGTATATCTTGGTATCTAGACACACAGATAGCATCGGATGGAAGGTGCATCACTGAGATAAAGCACAGAATAGGACCAGCAATAACTGCATTCTATCAGATGAGGATTGTTTTGTGCAATAAGTCATTGTCCTTAAAAGTTAGGAAAAGAGTTCTTGCATGTAACACAGAACCAATTTTAACATACAGTTGCGAATCCTGGACAATTAGTAAACAGGTGAAAAACTCCCTGTAGACCTTGGAGATGTGATTTTGTAGAAAAATGTTGAAAATTAATTGGACAGCCAAAATGAACAATCTGGACATTCTGAGGGAAGACAACTTATCACAAACATCAGAAAGAGGCAGTCATCATTTTTTGGCCACATTATGAGAAGACATAAACTGGAACATGTTGTGACAACCGGAAAGATTTGTGGAAAGAGAGATAGAGGAAGACAGCATGAGAAGATTCTTGATAATCTTAGTTAGTTAGTCGACAGATCATCCTCATTGCACATCGAACCATTCAGTCCATAAGTGCTCGGATCCCCTCCTCAGCAAATCCCGCAGCGTGTAGCGGCTAACGACACCAGTTCTGTGTTGGTTTATCAATCTTCTTTGGCTTGCTGCGTAGTGTTCTTGTTTGGCCACCCCTCTTTTAATTTGCTGTTCTCGCAGTCTAGCCATGGTTGTAGATTCACAGTCATCACTTGGTTCACGCAAAAGTCTTACTTCTCGTAGAGCATTCAGAATGTCAGCCTGGTCCATGGCGCGTCCGCCCTCCACCGTAGCCTCACCTGCGAGCTTGTCAGCCCGCTCATTTCCTTGTACTCCTGCATGCCCTGGCATGAAGATGAAACTAATCTTTGCCAGCCGAGACCGCTCCAGAGGCAGCAACCATTTTCTATCCTCTTGATCATGTTCATTGAGTCGCTAAGGAAACATGCCCTAGTGAATGTCTGTGTCTCAAGCCATGTTATTGCTTTACTTACTGCCATGACTTCCATAGTCAGGCTACTTGTGGTTTCAGTGAAAGCACCAGAGTCCTCCTTCATAATTCTACCTCCAGTCCGAGCCGTAAAGGCCCATGAGCTTCTCGCGTGTCGTACGACCGACCCATCTGTGTAGATGACAGCATCACCGTCTAGCGAATTCTCGAAAATCAACACTTGTACTTCAGCCTCCACAGCAGCCGGATTTTCTTGTCTGCATTTTCTATCTAGTTGGATGCAAACTGAAAAGGATCTGCAGAAATCTGTTGGCACTTGTACCCACTCCTCGCCAGGTTCTAAGTCCTCAAGTGAATACACCTGTTGAAGAATGTCCTCGGCTTGACCCATCCACGACTGTCCTCTTTTTAACCTGCTGCCCTTCACCTTCATAATTTCACTATGCAGTGGATGTTGTGTGTTTGCGTTAACTCTGAGGTAGGCGCGTGCTCTGCAAACTTGTATTCTGTCTTCAATGGTTGGAAAATCAAGAAGGTAGCGCATCGTCCTGCATGCTGTATCTCTTGTACATCCAAGAATAATGTGCATAGCTTCATTCTGTATCCTTTCCATCCTTTCTATCTGCTTACGGCTGAGAGTCAGGATTGCCATTGCATACTCAAAAACAGACATTGCCAGCCCCTCGTACAGAAGACATAGATGGCGCTGCTCACAATTTGCTGCCGCCATCACCCGCATCGCAGCCAAACCCCGCTTGGCCTTTGTTATCACCTGGTCTATGTGCTCATTATACGCAAGGCTTCGATCAAACCGTATCCCCAGGTAATTCATTGCCTGCGTTCTTTCCACCGTCTCTGAACACAGCTTTACAGTTGGTGTTGGAGTGTTGACAATATGATTATTCAACAAGAACCAAGTCACTGTTGCCTTTGTTGGGTTGACCATTGCCCCAGCTTCATCACACCAAGTACTTATGCGATTGAGTTCAGTTTGTAGTTCCACAGCAACCTGCTCTCTATCCTTATCCTGATGATACACTAAAACATCATCGGCATATGACAATGTCCTGCCAGGTCCAGTGATCTGCTCACTGGTGATTCTCACTGTGTAGGCGTTGAGCAGTACCGGAGATAATGGTGATCCCTGTGGTAGGCCAGGATATATTGTTGTTGGTTCTGAAGTCCAACTGCCACATCTAAAAACTACTTTCCGTTGGAAGAGGGCTGCAGCGATCTAACTAAGAAGGAATGGACTTATCTTGAGTTCAAGAAGCTGAAGCATTAAAAAATCCAATGGTACTCTGTTGTACGCGTCCTCAAGATCAATCGCTGCAGCAAAGGTTTCAATGCCTGAGTGGAAACCTTCATAGACATCATGGGCAAAAACTGCTGCATTGGTCCAGGTTTTTCTTTTTGGACGGTACCCACCCAGGGTAGATGGGAAAACACCTTGCCTCTCTCGCTGGCTTGATATTTTCCTGGCATTTACCTTCTACAGCAGCTTGCCTGTTGTATTCTCCATGGTTATAATTCGATATCCCTGCATTTTTTTGTGGTCTTTGTCAGACTTCGGCAAGCGAATCAGATAGCTGTGTAACCACTCCTCCTTGATCAGTAATTTGGTTGACTTCATACGTTGAGCTCTGTAGTGCTGAGACAATAACATGACACTGTCTGAATAAATTACAAAGCAGAAATCTGAACAGGTGTTGAGCGCTGCCTGAACATGTAAGTCATATAAATGCTAGTTAAGACATATAGAGATGCATCATCACTGAATGATAGAGCTGACAGCCACTCTTGACATTGATTGATAATGATATTTAAAAATTCAATACAGACAAATTCCTCAAAAATGCAGGTCATATTTACTTGTTGGAAAACCAGCGGTTGTTTGTTTGCTATGACCAGGTTTGATTATCACGATGTATTAGTGACTTAATGTCATACACTTTACAGTGGTAGTAATCATTGATGATAGAGGAATTCAAATAGCCACATACACAAAATATTCTTGGGGAAAAGAAAGTGCCAATTAAGAAGTTTCCTTATGACATACATCCAGTGGATTGATATTCCATGATGGTGTTATAATGGTCAATTTGCTATATCAAGGATCATGTTACAAAGAATGACTGGTTGTGTAACAGTAGATGGACGAGCATATGGCAAGAAGACTTTCATATTTAATTGATCATGGGATGTTGCAATAGATGTTCAAAGTAGCCTGATCCATTGGGTTCTGTTCTCTCCTGCCACTGACCAGTTGCAGTAGTAGCTCTCTGATATCTCCAACAGTGATCATGACAATGTCCTGTTCCAGATCGTTCTTGTATGCTAGTTTATATATATCTTTGACATTCTGAAGCTCATTTTTATTCTTTGAGCAAACAGAGCCTATCAGGAAGGAATCATCTCTGTTGGCATCATTGACAGTCTCATGCAGACAATAAGCGTCAAACTCAGCAGGTTGTTTCATCAAGGCCAGGAGAACTTGTTCAGAATCCCCCCTCAGCTCAGATTTCAAGTCTTTGATCAGATCCTGGTTATACAGTTCCTGGTACCTCTGCTTCGGTTTCTGTCTGTCCGAATTGGAGTTCTTGACAATGATACCGATAACTGCACCAAATAAAGCAGTGACTACATCAGTAGTCTGGTTAACTTCATACGTTGAGTCCTGCAGTATTGAGACAACAACATGACAATGCTTGGGTAAATTACATGGCAGATCCTGTTGTGTTCTAGAGTGGTGGCAGACACAACATCCTCCATTTTACACTGTTATTGTGTCACTGTTGGAAACAGAACTGTCACTGTACTTCACACATTGAGCTCTGTAGCACTGACACAACACCATCCATTTTACACTGTTCTTGTGTCACTGTTGGAAACAGACCTGTCACTGTACCTCACACATTGAGCTCTGTAGCACTGACACAACACCATCAATTTTCCAACTTTATTGTGTCACTGTTGGGAATAGAACTGTCACTGTACTTCACACATTGAGCTCTGTAGTACTGACACAAAATTATCCATTTTGCAATATTATGGTGTCACTGTTGGAAACAGAACTGTCCCTGTACTTCAAACATTAAGCTCTGTAGTACTGACTCAACACCATCAATTTTACACTGTTATTGTGTCACTGTTGGATACAGACCTGTCACTGTACTTTGCACACTGATCTCTGTAGTACTGACACAACACCCTCCATTTTACAATGTTATTGTGTCACTGTTAGATACAGACCTGTCACTGTACTTTGCACATTGAGCTCTGTAATACTGACACAGCACCATCCATTTTATAATGTTATTGTGTCACTGTTAGATACAGACCTGTCACTGTACTTTGCACATTGAGCTCTGTAGTACTGACACAACACCCTCCATTTTACAATGTTATTGTGTCACTGTTAGATACAGACATGTCACTGTACTTTGCACATTGAGCTCTGTAATACTGACACAACACCATCCATTTTATAATGTTATTGTGTCACTGTTAGATACAGACCTGTCACTGTACTTTGCACATTGAGCTCTGTATTACTGACACAACACCATCCATTTTACCATGTTATTGTGTCACTGCAGGAAAAAGAACTGTCATTGTAATTCACACCTTGAACTCTGTAATAATGACACATCACAATCCATTTGACAATGTGACCCAATGATATTGTGTCACCGTTGGAAACAGAACTGTCCCTGTACTTCACACACTGAGCTCTGTAGTACTGACACAACACCCTCCATTTTACAATGTTATTGTGTCACTGTTAGATACAGACCTGTCACTGTACTTTGCACATTGAGCTCTGTAGTACTGACACAACACCATCCATGTTTATGTTATTGTGTCACTGTTGGAGACAGAATTGTCACTGTACCTCACACATTGAGCTCTGTAGTACTGACACAACCCAATCCATCCATTGTACAATGCTATTGTACATTGTGCAGGACACAATGAATATGACCTGAAGGCTAGTTACTTTCTGTGCCGCGACTTCGTCCACCTCATGAAAGTTGAAAGGATAATCTGATATCTGTCCTTTTTTCTTGTTCTTGGAAACAGACCTGTCACTGTACTTCGCACATTGAGCTCTGCAGGACTGACACAACACCATCCATTTTACAATGATGCTATGGCACTGTTGGAAACAGAACTGTGACTGTACTTCAAACACTGAGCTCTGTAGTACTGACACAACACCATCCATCCATTTTACAAAGTGTTGTGTCACTGTTGGAAACAGAACTGTCACTGTACTCCACACATTGAGCTCTGTAGTACTGATACAACACCATCAATTTTCCAACTTTATTGTGTTACTGTTGGGAATAGAACTGTCACTGTACTTCACACATTGAGCTCTGTAGTACTGGCAGAACACCATCCATCCATTGTACAATGTTATTGTGTCACTGTTGGAAACAGAACTGTCACTGTACTTCACACACTGGGCTCTGTAGTACCCAACACCATGAGAACGGTCATTCCAAGGCAGATCCTGTTGTGGAGTTGTGTAGGACACAATGAATATGACCTGAAGGCTAGTTACTTTCTTTGCCTCGTCTTCGTCCACCTTGTCAGAGTCTACCGTAGTGCAGTGATGCAGTGACATCGTTACGCCCGCCAGGTGACTTAATCCTCAGCAGGGATGCCGTAACTTCGTTACGCCGCCAGGCGAGTAGTAGTCACCTGCCTGCAAGGTTGCTGGCTGACGAGACGGCCAGCGGTCAGGCAAGGACGCACGCATGTCTCGTGAAGCCACCTCAGGTGGGGAGGCAAGTTGCGAGCTATAGGCAGACAGCTCTGAAACGTCGACTGGACCGGACGCATGATGAGAGAAAGGCGTTGTGTGGTTTCTGTGCCTGAAAGTCGAGTGTCTGGACATCTTGAGAGATAGACTATGAGCTGTATTGTGGATGTAAGTGTATTGAAGTATCAAGTATATCTTGTTGTGATCATCGTACTGTATATGATCTGTAAATAAATCCATTGAACGTTGTGTCGTTGAGTCTTGAGTCAAATCACGTTGTACTTGTACTGTCTCACATGTGTTAGGTTAGCGAGCCAAGTTTAAGACCCTGACACGTGTGGACGTGGTGGCATTCGTCCGGCTTTGAAATGAACGTGTTTATGTGATTAACGGTTAAAACTAGAGTTTGTGAACTTAGAATTTTTGTCAAACTTGATTGTACATATAAATGTGATCGTGGAAGGCTCATTTTGATTTATTACTACATTGTTTAAACATGGAGACTAGTTGTAAACGTACAGTGCATACATATTTTTGATCTTGTAAACGTGTAAAACATTTGTGATTGTTGAACTTGTCACCGTTTTGACCTTGTCGACAGTGTGATCTTGTCGCCATTGTGACCTTGTCGCCATCTTGTAAACTTGATGTCTATGTCCTTACTGAATGTCATCTTGATGTAAGTGATGTGTCATCAATGTTGTAGAGTGTTGAGATATATGTAGATTGTTTTTGTGAATTGAGTTGTGGAACGCAGAAAGTTTTGGGAAAGAAAGTGACTTGTGTTTTGAAAAAAAAAAAGTTGACTGACAAAATTACGACATACAATTACACTCAACGCCATACAAACCTAATCAATACTTAGTGACAAGCAGGCACACCACATCAAATAGACGCTAATTTATTTTTTCCAAAAACAAAGCAGGTTTTCCGTACCATCTGAAACCCTCGCGCGTAGAGGTCATTTGTGTTTCGAAGTAGCGACCCTACAGTTCCTAGCCCGATTTCCAACCGTTCTTCACCGCATCCAGGACACTTGAGTATATTTTTCTTTTCATATACTTTTGGATGCAAATTTGGGGCACGTATTGTCAATAGCACAATTGTAAATTGTTTACTTTACTAACCACTTATAACAAATTGTGTGGCTGGTATTTCATTTGCATTTTCCATCATGTCTTCATTAAATGATTTCATCGATATGGGGTTGAAGTTAAAGTTAACAGGTGATGAGTTAACGAAGTGGAGTGAGAAGAAATACTCTGAATACCTACTAGTACAGGAGAAAGCTAATGAACGCGATGAAAGAGCAGCTGAAAGGGCTGCCAAGCAAGGAGAGGCAGAAGCCGCAGCAAAACAAGCAGAACTGTCTGCTAAAACAAAACAAGCCGAATTAGAGATAGAATTAAAGAAGGCAGAAATAGCAGCTCAGAGTAAGAGAGAAGAACTGGAGGTACAGTTGAAGATGAAACAACTTGATACTGAGACTGCTATCAACAAAGAGTATAAGAAATCTGAGAGACTGGAGAAAGAAAACCAGTACAAGAAATATCAAGGTATTGTACGTAATTATACCTCGGGTGACTGCATCGCAGCCTTTACCCAAAATTTTGAAACTTTAATGGAACATTACCAGGTTCCACTGTCTGAATGGAATATTGTTTATATGAGTAGTTTATCAGGGGAGCCTCCTAAAGTCATTGAGACCATCCCCAAAGACCTCAGAAAAGACTACCATTATCTTAAATCAAAGATTATGGCACATTTTATGTTAGATGAAGCAGGTTACAGAGAACAATTCAGCAAATTGAGCCCAAAACCGACTCAAACGTTCTCTGATTACCTCTGCTTAGTCCGAGATATATTTACCAAATGGACTTCAGCAGCTAAAATTGACAAAAATTATCAAAGATTAGAAGATCTGATCATTAGAGATAAAGTCATTTCATCCATTCCATCAGCATTTTCAAAATTTTTGCAGGAGAATGAATGCACTAGTGTGGATAAGATTGAGAGACGTGGTTCGGCGTATTACACAGCCAACAAACATTGCTTTGCCAGTGAAGCTACTGACATAAATTTTGTAGCAGCGGCTAACTATGACAAACCCTATAGTAGGCAGAAACCTCATAGACCTACATCTGAGAAGTATAATCACTGTAATTATTGAAATTTTCACACCATCAAGGTGAGATGTGCGACAAGAACCCCGCATATAATACTTATCTACAAAACATGGTAAACAGGCAAGATAAGGAGCGTAGATCCTTCAGAAATTTGCGTAAATGTTTCCTCTGTAAGGCGTACGGACACTATCGCCATGATTGTAAAGGTAGGCAAATGACCAACAAAGCAAATGCCGCCTTGTTTGACAGTTCATCGTCAGATGAAGAACAATCAGAGAAACATCCTGTGAACTCAGCACAGGCTTTTGACATGTTTAACGCAAATAAATGTACTGTTTGTAACACCTTTTATGAAGATGGTGTGTTAACATGCGGCCACTCCATTCCTATTGCCAATGAAGAAGCTAATTTGGTAGTAGATTCTAAAGGCAGGATAAACATCCATCACGGATACGTGAATGGCAAGTCTGCTACAGTCCTTCGAGACACGGGCAGCTCACTTATTGGTCTGAAGAGAACGTTCATAATGCCTACAGACTATACAGGCAGGCACGTAACATGCAGAACATTCTCAGGCAATATTGAAAAGTACCCACTAGCATGGGCATATATTGAAACACCTTTCCTCACTGGGAAAGTAAAGTGCGCTGCATTAACAAACCCAGTGTGTGATATAATAATTGGAAATTTACCAGAAGTGAATGATAAACCTCATGACATAACATCTCTGTGTATTGATGATAGCATAACATCACCATCCAACGTCATCATTGATAATGTTACACCACCTAATGAATGTATGGTAGCTAATGTAGCACTAAGATCTCATGACATCATTGATAACATTGTTTCATCACCATCTGATATCATTGAATGTGTGAACGCAGTTACCAGATCTACTGCTAGAGTGCAAGATGAAAGTAATCAAACTGAGGCTATACAAATGCTTAGCCCAGTATCACTACCTACTAACACCATGAAGGAAACGTTTGTAACAGCTCAAAAGGCTGACCCTTCATTATCAAAATATTTTAATCTGATCGGCCAAAAGCCAAAGGTAACCAAGAATGCAAAATGGCATTTTGCTGTGAAAAATGATATCCTCACTAGGTATTATACCAGAGGTGACAACACAACAGAGCAAACTGTTTTGCCAACTAATTATCGTAAGCAAGCCTTACATCTTGCCCATGATATACCGCTTGCAGGGCATATGGCATACGCTAAGACCAGATCAAGATTATTAACACAGTTTCATTGGCCCAAATTTTGCAATGACATTAAAGAATATTGCAGAAGTTGTGACACCTGCCAGAAACTGGTGAAAAAAGGTAAACACCCACAGGCAAAGTTACAAGTCACTGACTTAGCCAGTCGACCTTTTGAAAAATTATCTGTCGACATAGTGGGCCCTCTCAATCATACAACAACTAGAGGTAATAAATGTATTCTAACTGTCATTGATCAATGTAGTCGCTGGCCGGAAGCTATTCCGCTAAAGAACATAACTGCCAATGATATAATGGAAGTCTTCTTCCATATTTTCTCTCGGATAGGATTTCCACACTCTATCCAATCAGATAGGGGCACTCAGTTTATCGCCGCATCTACCCAAGCTTTCACCAAAATGTTGGGAGTGAAGCAGTGTTTCAATTCCCCATACCATCCTCACTCTAGTGGAATTATAGAAAAATTTAACGGCGATTTAAAGCACATGCTTGCAAAAGTCACGCAAGAACACCCTAATAACTGGGATGTATATCTACCAGCTATTCTTTTTGCTTATCGCGAGGTACCACATTCTAGTACCGGTTTCTCTCCTTTTGAACTTATCTATGGTGCCAAACCACGTGGCCCATTGACTATTTATCATCAAATGTTAACTGACTCCACTCCAGTACTTAAACCCATATCATCATACGTATACGTTACATCATTGCGTGAAAGAATCATCAAATCTTGTATAATTGCAAAGAATGCACTAAAATTCTCTGGTGCTACTGATAGACAGTATGCTGACAAAGGAAACAGGACAATAACGTTGACACCTGGACAGGACGTTCTTCTTCTATTACCTAGTGACCGACACTTATTGGCTGATTCTTGGCAGGGACCTTTTAAAGTGACGAGACAGATTTCACCTGTAGACTACGAGATCCAAATAAAAGACAAACATAAAATATTTCACATAAATATGCTAAGACCATACTACAACAGAAACAACGAACAAGACGATACGACAGCTTGTACAGTGATAATAGATCATGAAGATGACGAGGCTAGTGACGAAATTCCAACACCTGCATTAGACACGACAAACTGCTTGAAGGAGATCAAAATCAACCCAAAGTTAACTCAAGCAGAAACAGACAGTTGCAAACAGCTAATACAACAGTACAACACCATCTTCTCCAACAACCCAGGACAAACAGAACTAGTACAGCATCACATCACACTCACGTCAAACACACCCATAAGATGCAGACCATACACCATTCCATTACATTACAAAGAACATTTACATCAGGAGATCATTAACTTAGAGAAAAACAACATCATAAGACGATCCCAATCAGACTTCTCATCTCCAATGGTCATTGTACGCAAAAAGGACAACACAATAAGACTCTGTGTCGACTATCGAAAACTCAATAAGATAACTCTTCTAGATCTGGAGCCGATGGCAAACTCTGACGATCTACTGACAGAACTGACAGACGCTAGGTTTTTTACGAAGGTAGACATGACTAAAGGTTACTGGCAAATAGCAGTAGACGAACAGAGCAGACATCTGACAGCATTTGCCACACCTTGGGGACTGTACGAATGGTGCAAACTTCCATTTGGGCTAGTCAATGCCCCAGCCACATTCGTACGTATGACACGACTTCTTCTAGTAGATATACCTAACATAATTTGCTATATTGACGACATCTGTGTTCACACAGAGACGATGACAGAGCACATAAAGACATTAGAACAGACATTTGAACGCATTAGACAGCACGGACTGACGGTAAAGCCTGCAAAAGTAGACATAGCCTACCATGAAATATCCTTCTTGGGGTACAAAATATCCAATGGCTTTGTCACGACAGACGATAACATTGTGTCCAAGATACTAAAACTCTCACTTCCGACTACGAAAAAGCAAGTCAGAAGTTTGTTAGGACTGATAAATTATTACCGGCAGTTCATTCCTGATTTTTCCGAACTAACCGAAGTATTTACTAACTTACTAACAAAAGATAAACCGAAGAAAATTGTAAGCAATGAATGCCTAAAATTTGCATTCCGTAAAGTATTATCTTGTTTTTCTGATAATAGCTTACACAATCCCATCCTGAAATTGCCCAATCTCCATTTACCTTTCAGATTGCGAACAGATGCGAGCTCCGTGGCGATTGGGGCAGTCTTGTTGCAAGAGCACAAGAACATCCTTCACCCCGTGTACTTCGTATCCAGGAAACTGAAACCCAGAGAATGGGCTTGGTCAATACCTCAGTTGGAAGCCCTAGCTTTAGTGGTGGGTATTACAAAATTGTCCAGATTCCTTCTAGGACGCCATTTCATTGTGAAATCTGACAGCAGTCCATTGCGATTTATAAATTCTGGTGTACCTTCAAACCAGATGGTAGCGCGCTGGTCTCTTAAGCTCCAAGATTACAGCTTCAAGGTTCGACATATCCCAGGCAGAACCAACACGATTGCCGATCTGTTGTCCCGGTGTCCGACCGACCCAGTAAGCAATGTCTGAGTGCAGTGTGTAAAATACACTCAGATCAACACAGCCATCTATCAGTGAATAATTTTTCCATTCACAAAAGCTGTGTAATGTCTACAATGTGATAGGGGTTACTCCCAAAGTATATAATGTTCTTATTTTATTACTTAATGTAGTGATTGTCGTGTATAATTGTGTAGTGTGTGGTAGAAAGCGAACTTTATTAATTGTATATATTGCGTAACAAGAACAGTGCCACATTCGCTCAAAACTTACCGTAAGCGAACTATCCAATGTGACAGTGGCATCTCCGTGTGGAACTTTCCAGTGATATTTTAAATCCGGGTGTGAAAGTGTGACCTAAACATTGACAGCTACACCACTGCAGTCAATCGAAATCCAGAAGGTTTTACAGTGAAACATCCAACACATGAACTGTTAGAACATTGTACATTCCGTAACTACACCAGACCGGAACAAGTGTGTTCTACAAGTTTCAACATCAACTGTTTAGTGTTCGTGTGTACTTCCGGATTAGTTAGAAATTTAGAGCAAAATTAGCAGACAACAAATAAAAGTTTAAAAAGCTATGACGATTCTAAAATCTTTAGGAATCAACAAAGTTGAATACACGAATTGTGTGTTTATATATTTATGTAGTGTAATCTTAGAATCATATCTTGATTAATGTATTCATACTACCGACTTTTTCTCGTTAGGATGAAGAAACGTCAAGCGATGACGCTAAGAAATAAAATAATTATTGTAAAATATTATATGTCATAAATGTTGAAATTATTCCCCTTTCATTTACTTGCTATTACATCAGTACACAAAGGGCCATAATTTGAAATGTATACTGTAATGTGTTGTATAAAAATAGCCATGTTGTTGCCAGATTGTTAACACACCAGGTAGGCATCTACTGGGCATGGCAGAGTGTTGCCGACATTGCAGACCAACACAAGAGCTCCTGGCCAAATGAGGTCAGGGTTTGAGCGTTTAATGCGACTTATGTAAAAGCCGCATTTCGGTCTAGCCAGATGGTTTTTGTTTCAAGAACCATATTATTACGTTTTTTTTGGAGGCTGCGAGGTAGATGCGTGAAGCTGGTACTACCGATCTGACTGGGTCAATAATGCAATTGAGGTAATCAGCCATCGAGATGATGAAACCTGACAAGTGTTAAAGGTTGAACACCACATGTCGTTGAATACAACTTCCATTTCTTATATGTTTCTATGGCAGATGTGTATTTCTATGTATTATGATACCAACGTATATAACAACAGAAGGGTTGACTCTGACAAGGTTAAAATATTAACCCAGTATGTACATATTATACATGAAAGATGACATCTTTCATGAAGTTGCCGGGGGAGCGTGTCAGAGTCTACCGTAGTGCAGTGATGCAGTGACATCGTTACGCCCGCCAGGTGACTTAGTCCCCAGCAGGGATGCCGTAACTTCGTTACGCCGCCAGGCGAGTAGTAGTCACCTGCCTGCAAGGTTGCTGGCTGACGAGACGGCCAGCGGTCAGGCAAGGACGCACGCATGTCTCGTGAAGCCACCTCAGGTGGGGAGGCAAGTTGCGAGCTATAGGCAGACAGCTCTGAAACGTCGACTGGACCGGACGCATGATGAGAGAAAGGCGTTGTGTGGTTTCTGTGCCTGAAAGTCGAGTGTCTGGACATCTTGAGAGATAGACTATGAGCTGTATTGTGGATGTAAGTGTATTGAAGTATCAAGTATATCTTGTTGTGATCATCGTACTGTATATGATCTGTAAATAAATCCATTGAACGTTGTGTCGTTGAGTCTTGAGTCAAATCACGTTGTACTTGTACTGTCTCACATGTGTTAGGTTAGCGAGCCAAGTTTAAGACCCTGACACACCTCATGAAAGTTGAAAGGATAATCTGATATAAGCTGCTATAAGGCTACATATCTACCTCCCACGACATACATGGAACACACTGCAGCTGCCAGAGCTCATGCAATGATGAAATTGTACATGTATGATGCCATTGTGTTGGCATCCACAAGGCATGCAGACGTATTACAACAGCTGTGTCCTGAGATACCCTGTGCTACCTTGAAGCAAACAAACGTACATAAATGTTTCAGATACAGCACCAAACAAAGCAGTGAAGACATCAGTAATCTGGTTTACGTCATACGTCGAGTTCTGTAGTACTGACACAACGACATGACGATGCCTGAGCTTGTGTAATTACACAGCAGATCCTGTTGTGTTGTAGAGTTGTGACAGACACAACAATGTGACATAACAATGACAATATATTATATACGATAGTATAGTTCTGTGTAAAGTATTTTCTGCAACACCTTCTGCTTGAGTTTGTCAGTGTTCTCGATAGATTTCCTGACAGATTAGGCCTCTTATCTTCCGGCTGTGAACAGAAAGTCGTTGATCACTTGAAACTGTTCATGAATATCTCCTTGTCGGACAAAAAACAAAGTTTGTCCTAACGGACGAAAAGGTTTTCCACCATCTTGCCAAAGGAGCTCCTAGTGCTACCTACAATGACGGATAGGCATAGGGTCCTTCAGGCCAAATGGTACCTGAGAGTTGCCGCAGACAGGGATCACCCGCTGCATGCAGCAATGGCTATGGTCAAGGGTCATAGACTAAGACGAGGCAGGTCCTGGATAGAACAGGCAGAACTTTCTATACGCCAGGTGTGTGATCTAGAGACCATCAATCGTGAAAGAGAGTGGGTTGAAGTTCCGGATTACATGACGGACTGGCACAATGTAATATTATAATAACACTGGGTTGTGAGTGCAGAGAATGGGCAGCGGGCCGCACTGAGTTTGAAGTTTAACAGCTGATCCAGAGCAACACACATCAAGGTGACATAGTCATTTACACCGATGGGTCAGTGGTGAGAAACAGACGTAGTGGCTGGGGCTTTATTGCAAAGGCTAATGGGTGAATTTTGAAAAAGGAGAGCCTGGCATATGAGACTACGACCTCCAGCATGAGAATGGAGGTGGAGGCAGTAACAGCGGCATTCCGGTGGCTAGAGGAGACTACTGCAACACACGCTGTGTTCATTACGGATTCAAAGAATATGCTTAGCAAGGTGGAGAAAGGAATGTTTCGTGTGGAATGGCTCTCGTCGCTTCAGAGGTCACAGATTGTGAGAATTGTATGGATATTTTGCCCTGGCCTTGCGAGTTTACGGGGGGAATGAACAGGCTGATAGGCTAGCAGGGAATGCACCTCTTGGTTGTATCTTGCCTATGGACAAGGGGGAGGTGGTCGTGCGCTTGTGGGACCAGGTGGAGAAGGCGGGGGAACAGATTGAGAACCCATATGTGGAAAGAATGAGATTGCGGGGGATCGACAGGGGTTCTGGAAGAATCGCAAAACTGAGAGGGAAGACCAGGAGAACATTTAATCAAATAGCGGTGGAAACGTTTAGTAGTATGGCTCGTCGCTGGTTGTTGAACAAGGGGGGACTGAGCACGTATGGGAATGTCCTGAGTGCAGTGATGTCGGTTCTTGACTCAACTCAACTCAATTTAATGGTTGATTGCTGTACTGTATTTGTCATCGATTTGATGTGCCTTACTGCTCCACATTGTCAACTGTTGTACTATAATTGTCATCAAACATTATCAACTTTTATTTATTGGTACTAAAGCGTGAGAGTGAAGGAGAGTTAGTTAAGAGGGGCAGCTAGCTCTGTAAAATACCCCCAAACTCTGTGATATAACCATCGACTTGTAAAAGAGCCACAACTTCTCCACCTGCTGTCTTGCTAGCTTCGTAACATTAGACAGTCTAGTGATTTTATACCATAGACAAACCTTCTGGAGGCAAAGGAAACACTGTTGTGCATTACCAATACATCATGATTTCATGAGTATCACTTCAGATAAATGACGTAAATGTGTTTTCCATAGAATCAGCCTCGCACAGTAAGGATAGTCATGTACATCTCGCAACTCCACTGCAATGGCATAGTCATCATTATCAGCCTTGTCAGAGGTAGTCATGGTTGAATGCATAAGAGCCTTAATTCTTAAACATCCAGTGTGCTGATGCTGAGGTAGCGGGTTCATCTCCTACACTAGTCAGTTGGGTGTCCTTAACTTGGGGACGTAAATTATAAGTACCTCAGAAATTAGAGTGGAATCGACTGGTGGCGAGGGACACCCGTAATAAGGAAAGATAATCCACGCTCAAACATCAGTCCAATGCACTAAAAGTAGCAGCAGATGATTGGCTACTTTTTAGTTCAAAGTGAGCAAGCGAAAAAGCAAGCTAAGAAGGCTCCGGCGGTGACAACTCCGACAAATTCTCAACCAGAGAAATTGAAACACACCCAGGCAGCAGACAGCACCTTAGCGGCATGTTTTCATAAACTGCCTAAAGCACATTCACCTCCACCTAAAGGTGAAATCTATATGAAGAATGGAATTCTTCATAGACGGGCAGGTAAAGAAGGCCAGGAGCATGCGCAACTCGTCTCTTCTTATAGAGCTCAAATTCTAGATATGGGCCATAGTCTACCATTTAGTTGACACATGGGAGTCAATACGACTACATAAAGGATTTCTACACATTACTACTGGCCTGGAATGAATGCAGACACAGTCCATTTTTGTCAAGTCATGTCCCCAGTGTCATAGAGGTGTTGCAAAGCACTGAACAGCACCAGCGACCTAAGGGGAAATGCCTATCACTGGCACACCATTTGAAAGAGTGGATGTAGTGGGACCTCTCAACAGAATGAAGAGAAGGAACTGCTTTAGACTTACTCTTGTGGGCCGCAGCAGTGCTTATGCCATCCAGCGATTCAAAGCATGTAGCTGAAGCTTTACTTGGCATATTTACTAAGTTAGCATTTCCACTTAGGATTGTAACTTATAATGGATCACAGTTCCGAGGGATGTTTATGGAGGAAGTTTTCAGACTCTTCTAATCTCGTCAGATTCACACGTCTCCATATCACCCTGCGTCGAATGGGACGGTGGAATGGTTTAACGGTACCCTTATTTCTATCTTGAGAAAGTTAGCTCCTGAGAAACCAGAGACATGGGATACTTATTTACCTGCAGCATTATTTGCTTACAGTACCCCGTCACTTAACTGGGATTGCACAAGCAACTTTGTTGTTTGGTCGATCAATCAAAGTTTTACTTCGAACATGGGCTGATGATCAAGTTGATGAAACAGTTGTAACTGCGTCCACCTATGTGGCTGAGTTGCAACAACGTCTACAACATGGTCGGAAACTAGCGTCAGACAATCTACGGCAAGCTTGACGTAGAATTGCTCGCTACTACAACAAGAAAGCAAAGGATCGATAATTGGATGTGGGAAAGAAAGTGCTGTTACTTCTCCCCACCAGGAAAGGACTCTATGAAGTGATCGAGAAGATTTCTCGCACTAACTATAGAATTTCCATCATGAGGAAAACAGAAAATTTTTCATGTAAACCTCTTTAGGATATATAATGAAAGGCCTACCACCGAGACAGCACATCTGATGGATTTGGCAGTGGCTACAGTAGTAGATCATGGAATCACTATGAGTGAAATGAAATGCTCCCCCAGATCTCGTCCAATCTATTTGCGAATGCTGTCACAATGTGTTAAAAGCTAATGTTCCCCTGACACCGGATCAGACGAGACGTCTGCAGTGACACAAAAACAGTCTGAGAGAGCTCACGCATAAAAAACTGTCTATAAAGGAAGGGAGAAAAACTTGCAACAAGTCAGATTATTAGGCTCCTTACTAGGCCCCCATGCCAAATGTGCTGAAAGGCTTCATGGGTTTGCAGTGGCCAAGAAAATGGTCCTGATCGACCCTTGGCTTCTAGAAAAACTCTATGTACCACCCGATAACTTACGTGACTTTGACCATCAAATGCAACAAGTCCTGGAAACCGCAGATCTGCCACCACAGGAAAAAGCCAGAGTATATCAACAAACATTGCAGCATTATCTGAATTTATTCGATCAGTACAGACACAAGCCCCTAGGCATAATGGATGTCAGAGAGCCGCTGCTACAAAATATCGTATGAAGAATATATATAATTTATGTATAAGATGACCAATATTGCTACATGTCATGGGTATACACACCGAAGAGACGATCAAAATGGTTACACCATTTTGAACCACTGGAGGGGGTGGGCATAATGCCATGAAGCATTTGTCAATAAGAACGAGCTGGATTAATAGTAATGAGGAAATAGTAACATGCTCCATGAAATCGTGGGAGAAGATGGAACACGCAGAAAGGTTGAATAGAATTCAACATTGAGACACGGAAAACAAAAGTGAAAGTAGGTTGTCATCTCGGGAATCCCACGTGAATATCGGAAGGTGACGTCACAGTGAAGAAAGATCTAGTGACGGCATTCGCTGTTCCAGTCCGCCATGCAAGGTGGAATGAATGGCCAACTAAAGTAAAGTTGTAAGTTGGCTTAGTTCACAAACTAACTGTGGTATTCTGTCACAAAGACTTTTTGCAAACGATCGTACATGGTCGATCATGAAGAATTAATTATTATATTTAACTCACAGTTGGTACACATTTAAATTGGAAACGGCATCTACACTATGATGTGATAGTGGCCAACTGCATGAGAAAGACATTATTATTGAATAAACAATTGACCTGTCGAGGGCGTCCAGTTGTTCTTATGTGCAAGTGACTACTCGTTGTGGTTTTGTGAGATTGCCATTTCATCAAAACGGGCTGTAGTTGATGTATGGTAACATGGGGGACCGAATTTCACAAACAAGAGCACGACGATAAGGAAACGTGACATTCATGACATAAAGTGCCTCAAATTAACCCAGACTGCCTCAAATTACCGCAAACTGCCTAAAACATACAGCGAGATGAACTGTCTGCAATATGAAAGATGCCACAAATAAACCTACTCAACCCAGACAGTTATTATCAGCAAACGCATCCCTAGCCGTGAACCCGTTTTGTGTTGTCAACAATGTCACGTTTACTTCAAAAGCTTCAAATCAGAACAATGGTCACCTGCTAATTTATTAAGTTTGAACTATCTTCACTACAATTTCCTAAAACTATTAACTACGCTGCAGCAAGACGCAGCAGCCACAACGTTTAAGGACCATAATATCGATATATAGGCCAAGGTTGAATCAACGAACTCCTTCAACAGATTAAGAAACTGTAGAGTAACAAACCTATTCTTATACTGCCCGACATCACAAAAGATTTCATATTACAGACGGATGCAAGCTCTTATGCAATTTCGGCGATTCTACTTCAACTTCACGACGGACTATTACATCCTGTTCTCTATCTTAGCAAAAAGCTATCAGAAACTCAAAGAAAATATGCTATCACAGAACGTGAAGCTTTAGCTCTCTTAGAAAGCATGAATAAATTCTCCAAATATCTTCTCGGGAAGAAATTCTTAGTTCTTTCCGACAACAAACCCTTAAAGGTCTTCGAGGAAGGACATCCTAAGAACTCTAGAATACACATATGGTCTCTTCTCTTACAAGACTATGACTTTGACATCTGTCACATACCAGGAAAAGACAATAACTTAGCAGACTTGCTAAGTAGACTGTAGTTGTCATCCCCGGAACACTACACCACTGTTACAATGTGTGTGCATAATTGTCTAAAGAGAATTACAAAGTGTCACGAATGTTATTTCAAAATTCTGAATCACCGAATAAAATTATAACAGTCTAACCAGTCAATTTGACAATGTAATTTTGTTAATTAACTTAAAGTATTCCGGATTGTGTACATATTTTCTCCAGTCTATAAACTACCAGAATGTATGAGAAACGAGTGCGAGCCAGACGAGTACCAGGTAACCGAAACACTACACAAAACTATGCGCCTGAAAAAAATTTGATTATGGTGCCTGCAATTCGATCGATCGTAGAAGAAAAGCAGTAGATCCATTAGACAACTGCCACAAAAACTTGCGGAACGATTACAGCGCAGAGAACCAGTAACATTCACAGGATAGTAATTTAGGAAATTCATTGACATTCAACAATATATTTCATTCGTCACACATGTCATTCACCCCATCAACAATGATCATACAACATGAATTGCAAGAACTTATCATTCGTTTACCTTTATATTGTTATAGTACTATGATATGGAAATATGATAATATAATATGATAATATAATGAAAAGTATTGACAATGTAAAAAAAAGAAAGAAATCGCCCAGTGCTTGTTTTATGGAGGCTGCATAAGATCCAACCACTGGTAATACACATGGTGTGGGTAGGCACAGAGAAGCAAGATTGTTAGGAGAGAGAGAGAGAGAGAGAGAGAGAGAGAGAGAGAGAGAGAGAGAGAGAGAGTAAAAAAATGTTTAACTATAAAATAAGAGAGGTTGGAAAAATGCCTGCGAGATACCACATGAGGTATGCGGAGTGGGTAGGTCTACAAATACGAGGCTTCACTCATACTGTTCCCTATGAAATAGAGTCAGTAAGGTTGATTGTTATACAACGTATTTAAGGATCAAATTACCCAGTGCTGTTGGGGCTGTATAAGATTCGACCACACGCAATCCACATGGCATAGGTAGGTACAAAGAAGCAAGATAGTAGAGAGAGGGAGAGAGAGAGGAGAGAGAGAGAGAGAGAGAGAGAGCGGAGCAGTGCCTGCGACATACCACATGAAGTATACGGAGTAGGTCGGTCTATAAATACGAGGCTTCACTCATTCTGTACCTTATGAAATAGAGGCAGTAAGGTTGATTGTTATATAACGTATTTGAGGATCAAATCACCCAGTGGTTGTGTTATTGGGGCTGTATAAAATCATACCACCAGCAATATAGTTGGAATAGGTAGGCACAGAGAAGCAGGATGGAAGAGAGAGAGAGAGAGAGAGAGAGAGAGAGAGAGAGAGCTCTTCCATCTTGCTTCTCTGTGCCTACCTATTCCAACTATGTTGCTGGTGGTCTGATTTTTGTGATGCTACCTACACACTCACACAACTGTTCGTTGCACTGTCGTCAAGGAGATTAACACTGGCTTTTTGTGACCCTACCTACACACTCACACAACTGTTAGTTGCACTGTCGTCAATGAGATAAAACAGATAACTCTGAATAATGGAGGGGTATATGCCTGGGAATGGAGGAAGGCCAAAGAGAAGACCGGGCGCAGGATGTGGCGGATGATCTCCAGATGGGTGTGTCGGACGCGGGATATCTTGCTTATGATCGAGAGGTTTTCCGGAAGGTTGTTATGAGCGCGAGGTTCTACGAAGGACATGTTACTGGATGAATGGAACAGCACTATTGTCAAAAAAAAAAACCACAGTCATGAAAACTACAACATGTACTTTAATTTATTCCCTCTATCTACTAAGAGGACATTCATTCAATAAAATACATGGGACGCCTACCTTCATGATCCGGTTATACAGGAGTACCAAACAACCGATGCCTTAACTGTCAAAAACTGTCATTTACTGACAATATAGTACCTTGCGATGTATGACAAAGGGGTCTTTGTTTTTTTTTTTTAAATTCGCATATCCTTTTACAGGACATCGCTGTCAACAGCAGCATCTTTCAGCTGTCTGTTGATTTCTTGGCAAGATTACGCTCAGTAGTTTGCCATTGTTTCTAAGCGGCCGGCTCAGTTATCCCGCAAGTCACCAGCGGGGGACGAACCACTCCCAGTTATCGCCCGCTACGAGACTCTGCGTGATAAACGGGATTACGGAGAAAGTGGTGTAACCCCTCGGCCAGAGAGACCGGCGAGGGGTCTTTGAGCCTGAGGAATTAAGGTCGCCTGGCTAGTGCAGTCGCCGCGAACTGTGCAGGTTAGGAATTTCTTTTTGCCCCCGACAGTAAAAATCCCACACCTTACCGAGGATTCGAACCCGGGTCTCCCGATTGAGAGTCCGGCGTTCTAGCCACTCGGCCAGCCGCTCCTCAAAAAATCGAAGCCTTTTCTGGGTTTTTAACGGCCGCAGCGTCACTGCACCACTCCGCCACCCTGTTTACTGCCATCTGTAAATCTGCAGCCAAACTATCCCCGTCTCTTCCCTGTCTGTACGCCAGCACATCATCTGCCCAACATCAAAGAAGATATGATACGAGAACAAGAGGACGCCCGAGAAGAAAATGGATTGACGACATCAAAGACATTGAACAATCACACTGAATGACATTATCCACGGCCACCCATCGGACGTGGGCCATCAACTATTCCTCCCCACGTCACTTGACGACAAAAGTGGAAGAAGATCTTGATGATGTCCCTCTCTTCTGATCCAACTTTTAAGAGATGTTTCGGCCCCGTTCAGCTTCGCTGCGAAAAGAGACTGAGCCATATGGGACAAAAACCCGGTGCAATAAAGTCGACCCTGTCGACTTTTAAGCGACATGTTTTTAAAGGGCGTATCTACTTCAGCTTGCGTAGATAGGGCTGCGTATTTTCGCTTCCTGGAGTCAGTGTTTTCAGTCTGTTAGTGAGTTTCAACTTTGGTGGCTTTTCACATGTCTGGTCAAAGTCGCACACATGTAAGGCCTGGTGTAGTTGTGTTCCCGCCCCATCTCAAGATGCTGTTTCCTTCAGGGAGTGTTTTACTAGTTGTCGTCCCTCATATGACTCCATCTATTTCCCCATCTTGGCCTGTCTTCGAAACTTCATGGTCTATCTTCGAATCTTCTTGGTCTTCTCTGGTATCTTGTGTCGTGGACGCCTTGATAGCTTGATCTTGCTGGAGAGTAATCTCTTCTTCTGGCCACCATCCACCCCTGGTCGTTGTTGTTTTGGTATTTTTCCTTCTGTTCTACTTCCTCTTCTTTTGCTTCATCTTCTGTCCAGGACTTGATGTCTTCTGTTTCTGATGTCTCGTTCTTTGTATTGAGCCTTTCCATCTTTTCACTAAAACTGAGAGGGGAGACCAGGAGAACTTTTAATCAGATAGCGGTGGGAACGATTAGTCGGATTAGTAATGTGACTCTTCGCTGGCTGTTAAACGAGGTAACGGAGCGTGTATGGGAAGTCCTGAGTGCAGTGATGTCAGCTAACTCAACTATCTTTTCTCTTTCTTCATGAATCTTTGTCAGATGATGACTACAATGGTAACTTTCCAAGTCCTAGTTTTTAACACACACCCACACACAGCATAGAATGGCGGCGCCAGTGAAAATGTTGCAGACTATAACTGTCGACGAGAACCACGACGACGACGATGATGTAGATTCTGATGGAGACATTTCTAGCACCAACGATGAACTGGAAACAACATCATGGGGGAAAATATACAAATCCCTTCAGCAGACAAATCAAAGCCAAGAAATCTTGAATCCACAGCAGGTTTTTCACATCGCTAGCGGCGCCGTTCTTCATGGCGACTTTGTGAGCGCCGTATATTTATATTCTCTCGGCTTAAATTGTGCTTGCAAGAAATACCAACATAAATCAAATAGTCGTGATTCCGAAGGAAGGGTAAAACAAGCAGCGGTTGATAAAAGAATGCTAATATATGCATTAGAAGGTTGTGTACAAGATCATGGAAAACTTACTTCAAAGGAATTCAGACTAAAGATTGGAAAGGTTGTAGACGAAATTGTAGAATGTTGCGATGTTCTGTCGATGATGGATGCTGTTCTTTTGCAGGCTGCAGCTAGTGTGTATTTTAAGTAAGTATCTTTTATCTTCACATGGAAATCCCCAGACATTATTACCAAAAATCAGATAGATTATATTAATTTAGACAGTCTTATTACGATTTTAAATTTGAGAATTTACTAATGAGACGGCCACAGAAGATAGGTCTTGAAATTCAAAATCTAATGGTACCTCAATGATGCCTGTATGTCACTTATAAGTGAAGATATTCACATTTTTGTTAAGGTGAGATGAGTTGCGATTTCTCATGCTATTCACCCGTAAGTGGAGCTCTCCAGTGTGTCCGATTAGTCGGATTACCTTCACCAGCAGGTGTGCGTGCGAGATGGCCTCAAACGGTCATATGAAAACTGACTTCAAAAATATGTTCCGTCATGTTAAATGATTACAAAATAGTACAAGTATACAAATAAATTATTAATAATCTTTAAACTTGTGTTCTCTTTAACTTTAGTAGGTCAAATCGCACGTTTTGTGTGTTGAAAATTGAAGCGCAATCGATATGCACGGCATGTGACCCGTGGGTTTCCAATTCACAAGGTTCGAAAAAGTGAGAGAAACTAAACACCGACACAGCGTACATACCTTACAACAAACTCCACTATGACAAACGTAAATCACAAAGGGAAAATAGAAAATAATAAAATAAAAATAAGCATACTGCGACACAACAAATTGACGTTTCGATTAAATAATCTTCCTCAGCGCTCGCTCTTAAACTTTTGGTGTGCTAATCCAGAGGTTGCAGATTCAACCCCTACACCAGTCAGCTGGACTTCTCGTCTTTGACATGGGGACGTAAATTACAAGTACTTCAGAAGTTGGAGTGGGTTCGCCTGATGGTGAGGGACAACATTTAATATAGAAAGCTAATCCATGTGTAAAAATCAGTTCTGTGGACTCACTAGTAATAGCATGTGTATGGACTATACTTGAGTTCAAAACAAATGAGCGCCAAAAATAAAGAAAGTTGGGACCAAATGAAAAGATACCCAAACCTGCTGCCTTGTAGGTAGATGGGGACAGTTACAGGCTAGGAACTAGACAAAGAGAGGCACAAACCTGCTGCCTTGTAGGTAGATGGGGGACAGTTACAGGCTAGGGACTAGACAAAGAGAGGCACAAACCTGCTGCCTTGTAGGTAGATGGGGACAGTTACAGGCTAGAGACTAGACAAAGAGAGGCACAAACCTGCTGCCTTGTAGGTAGATGGGGACAGTTACAGGCTAGGGACTAGACAAAGAGAGGCACAAACCTGCTGCCTTGTAGGTAGATGGGGACAGTTACAGGCTAGGGACTAGACAAAGAGAGGCACAAACCTGCTGCCTTGTAGGTAGATGGGGGATAGTTAAAGGCTAGGGAAAGCAGATTTGAAAACATGCTTGCCAGTGTACTGAGCAACAGGCTTGACAAACCAAAGCCATGCAATTCACTTTATGATCATGTCATATTGCATTTTTTGAAAACTTAACACTGCGAATGTGCTTTTCCTCAGCCTTAAGGACAAACAGAAAGCATTTCATCTCACAACCAGAGCACTTCATTTGAGCCCCAAGTCCTTGAGTCTACAGGAAATGTTGGAGAACATATGCTGCCATCTAGTGGAGCGGTGGCATTTTGTAATGCTTAATGACAAGGGGAGGAATCGTGCCTACCAGAAGGCCATCAAAGCAGTTCTGACACGGATGGACAGGAAGGCTGTTGTTTGTGATGTTGGTTGTGGGACAGGTTTATTAAGGTTGTTTTTCATTGATTCGTCAGTTATAATGCATGTTTTCATATATTAACCCACATGTTTCCATATATTAACCCAGATGTTTTCATATATTTACCTACATGTTTTCATATATGGAATTCACAACCCCGCATACCGTGTTTGAAAAACATAGCTGCGGGCGATTTAGAAGCACACCACCTTGCATTGGTTTCCTTACAATGGTATGAGTGCCGGCCTTTCAGAAAGCAATGAACATAATCGTGCCCAGGAACCACAAAGAGAAAAAAATGCTAGAATTAATTGCCACATCCTGTAAAGGATATGCAGCTAACTCCCCCTATCCCCTATTCCTCCTTCCCCCCCCCCCCCCCCCCATATTTATTGGTTTTGTTAGTTATGGGTTATGCTATGTGAAACTTGTCAGGTCTTAGATATGACTGAGCTACCGTTTAGCAAGAGACAGTACTAACTGCTTTCTGTTAGTGCCGAATGTTGTGCACCGCTCACCACACTGGACACCCCACATTGTGCTAGCGGCTTCAGGCAGAGGAGTACAATTGAGAAGGTACAAGCCTGATTCTCATCATCATCAAGTGCCCTGCCGGCTGGCGTAGGCGTTCATGGCTCTCCACAGATCTCAGTCTTTGGTGTTCTGGATTAACTCTGCTGATGATATTCCTCCATGCCACCGTCTCAATCCTTCCAGCATAATTTCTCTTGGTCTGCCTCTGCCTCTCTTAAACTCGATCTTTCCAGTTGTCACGATGTTCTCCAATGCCTCTCTTTTCATCACATGACCAAAGAAAGCTGTTTGGCTCTTTCTTATTGTTGTATATAGTGTTCTAGTTTCATTAGCCTCTTTCAGGCAATCGTTGTTAGTTACTCTGGCAGTCCAAGGAATTCGCAACATTCGTCTTAAAAACCACATCTCTGTTGCTTCTAAGTTCTTCCTAATTTGTTCATTTACATTCCAAGATTCGCTGCCATACAGCAAAGCTGGTCCTATATAGCATTTTAGCACTCTCTTACATTCATTGATAGCGACTTATTGCATAAGATACTCTTCATTTTCTGAAATGCGGCTTTTGCCTGCCCTATTCTGCTCTTAATCTGCTAGTTAGTTAGTTAGTCGACAGATCATCCTCATTGCACATCGAACCATTCAGTCCATAAGTGCTCGCATCCCCTCCTCAGCAAATCCCGCAGCGTGTAGCGGCTAACGGCACCAGTTCTATGTTGGTTTATTAATCTTCTTGGCTTCCTGCATAGTGTTCTTGTTTGGCCACCCCTCTTTTAATTTTCTGTTCTCTCAGTCTGGCCATGGTTGTAGATTCACAGTCATCACTTGGTTCTCGCAAAAGTCTTACTTCTCGTAGAGCATTCAGAATGTCAGCCTGGTCCATGGCGCGTCCACCCTCCACAGTAGCCTTACCTGCGAGCTTGTCAGCCCGCTCATTTCCTTGTACTCCCGCATGTCCTGGCACGAAGGTGAAACTAATCTTTGCCAGCCGAGACCGCTCCAGAGTCAGCAACGAATTCTCTTCGGATCCACCCCACCTCTATCCTCTTGAGCATGCTCATTGAGTCACTAAGGAAACATGCCCTAGTGAATGTCTGTGTCTCGAGCCCTGCTATTGCTTTATTTACTGCCATGACTTCCATAGTCAGGCTACTTGTGGTCTCAGCAAAAGCACCAGAGTCCTCCTTCACAATTCTCCCTCTTGCCTGAGCCGTAAAGGCCCATGATCTTCTCACATGTCAGACAACTGACCCATCTGTGTAGATGACAGCATCACCGTCTAGCGAATTCTCGAAAATCAACGCTTGTACTTCAGCCTCCACAGCAGCCGGATTGTTCTTGTCTGCATTTTCTATCTAGTTGAATGCAAACTGAAAAGGATGTGCAGAAATTTGTTGGCACTTGTACCCACTCCTCACCAGGCTCTAAGTCCTCAAGTGAAAACACCTGTTGAAGAATGTCTTCGGCTTGACCCATCCACGACCGCCCTCTTTTTAACCTGCTGCCCTTCACCTTCCTAATTTCACTATGCAGTGGATGTTGTGTGTTTGTGTTAACTCTGAGGTAGGCGCGTGCTCTGCAAATTTGTAGTCTGTCTTCAATGGTTGGAAAATCAAGAAGATAGTGCATCGCCCTGCATGCTGTATCTCTTGTACATCCAAGAATAATGCGCATAGCTTCATTCTGTATCCTTTCCATCCTTTCTATCTGCTTACGAGTCAGGATTGCCATCGCGTACTCAAAAACAGACATGGCCAGTCCCTCGTACAGAAGACATAGATGGCGCTGCTTACAGTTTGCTGCCGCCATCACCCACATTGCAGCCAAACCCTGCTTGGCCTTTGTTATCACCTGGTCTATCTGCTCATTATAAGCAAGGCTTCAATCAAATCGTATCCCCAGGTAATTCATTGCCTGTGTTCTTTCCACTGTCTCTGAACACAGCTTTACAGTTGGTGTTGGAGTGTTGACAATATGATTATTCAACGAGAACCAAGTCACTGTTGCCTTTGTTGGGTTGACCATTGCCCCAGCTTCATCACACCAAGTACTTATGCGATTGAGTTCGGTTTGTAGTTCCACAGCAACCTGATCTCTATCCTTACCCTGACGATATACTAAAACATCATCGGCATATGACAATGTCCTACCAGGTCCAGTGATCTGCTCACTGGTGATTCTCACTGTGTAGGCATTGAACAGTACCGGAGATAATGGTGATCCCTGTGGTAGGCCAGGATATATTGTTGTTGGTTCTGAAGTCCAACTGCCACATCTAAAAACTACTTTCCATTGGAAGAGGGCTGCAGCGATCCAACTAAGGAGGAATGGACTTATTTTGAGTTCAAGAAGCTGAAGCATTAAAAAATCCAATGGTACTCTGTTGTATGCGACCTCAAGATCAATCGCTGCAGCAAAGGTTTCAGTGCCTGCGTGGAAACCTTCATAGACATCATGGGCAAAAACTGCTGCATTCGTCCAGGTTTCTCTTTTTGGACGGTACCCACCCAGGGTAGGTGGGAAAACACTTTGCCTCTCTAGCTGGCTTGATATTTTCCTGGCAATTAACTTCTCCAGCAGCTTGCTTATTGTATTCTGCATGGTTATAACTCGATATCCCTGAATTTTTTTGTGGTCTTTGCCAGGCTTCGGCAAGGGAATCAGATAGCTGTGTAACCACTCCTCCTTGATGTTAGCACTCCCTATTCTATTGTTGTACATGTCTGCTAGTTTCTCTAGCTCATCGGTACACCTATTGATATCATCATATCTTATGCCATCAGGCACTGGAGCGCTGTTTTTTGATCATCGAAGCACAACCTTGATTTCTTTCACTGTCACTGTGTCTTCATCTGAAGCGTTCTGGGCCTTGCACCTGTCTGAGGTGACCTCCTTGGCCAGATTTCGGCCTCCCATGTCTGTCTGGTTGCTCTGTTCTAGATAGCGTTCAAAGAGGGCTTTGCCCTTGTCCTCGTCAGTCCTCTGCCAGATGAGGTCAGCACCTTGGAAGTCAGAAATGCTCTTATTCTTGACTACCCCACTCATGCTTTTATGTAGTCGCCAGAACAATTTCAGTGACTTGTCTATGCTTACTCTTTGACACACCTCTGCCCATTTTTCACTTTTAACCACCTTGACCAGTTTTTTTAAATAGCTTACTTTTGTGTGCATCTCTCTTTCTAAGTGCATACAGGGCCTAGGATGGCCAGCTCTGTTCTTCTTGGCATTTTGCCATCTCCTTACAGCACTACGCTTATCCACCCAAGCCTTCTCCACCTCAAAAATTCCACCAAGGTGGCTGCTCCCAGCTTTTTTTCCTGCCCTGAAGCTTTCTGCGCTTGTCACGTCTTATTTTACTCACCACATCTTGCCCTGTACTGTCATACTGGAAAGTCTTTAGCTTGAGCTGCCTGGTTCTGCCTTTCTCCACCAATATGCTGCAAGGGTGGTGGTCACTGCCGTGGTGTCCTAGGACAACCCATCTACACACTGTAGTGAGTGAAGGAGAAACCAGCGCCAGATCAATAGCACTGTCCTCATCGCCTGGACGGCTTGCTGTCCTGGTGACACAGCCACTGTTGATACAAACCAGGTCAATGGTTTCAAGTGCAGTCTCGATCTCCTCCCCCTGTGTGTTGGAGGAAATATTTCCCCATGATCTGCCTATAGCGTTGAAATCGCCACAGAAAATAACATTTCTCTCGTGGCCTAATATGTCACTTAAGCACTGCCACTTCTGGGAATTCATACTCGCGTTGCGGGCATAAACATTAACCAACACGAATGGTAGACTGGATTGAACTCTTAACGCCTGTATTTGTATATTGCCACTGTCCCAACTGGACAAGTCTAGCTCTGACGCCACCATGCTGTCGCAAATGAGAATCGCCTTTCCCAGATGTCGTCTGTTGTAGAAACATTAGAAGCTGGAGTAGCTGATCACCCAGTTTCGCCTCCTGGAGCGCTACAATGTCATTCCTGTAAACCAAGGTTTCTAGAATAGGGCCCCGTAGTTTTACGCTGGCGCAGTTCCAATACAGAATACAGATATTCTTGAGTCCCAGACGGTCACAGTTGAGTCTAAAACGCCTTAAACCACCATGCTTACCTTGTCGTTTGCTTCCTGCCCGGCGCCCACGTCGCCTCATTTTTAGGTTGACTGCCAACTGCTCGGAGAACACATGTTGTTCCGCCATGTTGAAAAACCGAAAACCACAGAACCACACATGCTGTGAAAAATTCACTCAAGGATTGCTTCGCTCGATGCACGAAACTCCGTAGCATCGGCGCAGATCTTGAGTTGAAACTCCTGGTTTTACATCCTGGCACACAAATTACACGCAAGAGATGAATAAATTCATCTCCTACGCGAAAAAGTTAACGATCACAAAACAACATGACCGTCCGTCGCCATCTTAAAACCGGAACCGCGACTGCTCTTAATCTCTGTTGTACATCTTCCATCTGATGTTATAAGTGCCCCTAGGTATTTAAAATTATACACTTTGGTTGAGAATTTCCCCTTCTATTTCTATGTCACATTTTGGTGTCCCCATTTTCTTTGATATCACCATTGTTACTGTTTTCTTGATATTCAAGGAGAGTCCTTTCTGTGCACTCTCTGTTACTACAATGTCCAACAATTGTTGTAGGTCTGTTGTATCATCCGCCACCAGTACTGTGTCATCTGCATAGCGTGTATTGTTTATATTATATCGTCCGATTAGTATTCCTGGCTTCTCTTTGATCTCTCTCATTATTACTTCGCTATATAGGGAGAAGAGATCGGGTGACAACACACACCCCTGTCGTACTCCTAGCTTTATCTGTTCGTAACTACCGTCTTTATTTCCCATTTTAATTGCTGCTACTTGGTTCCAGTATATATTCTTTATTATTCTTAAATCTTTCCCATCAATGTTGATAACTTCCAACATTTTAATCAGCTCATCATGTTTTACTTTATCAAATGCCTTAGTATAATCTATGAAGCATACATATATGTCCCTCTGTTTCTCTACTGACCTTTCTATTAGTGTTCGTAATATATAGATATAATATAATAATATAGCCTGATTCTAGTGCAAGGAAATGCAGCCTACAGACTAAATGTTATAACAGGGCAGATCAGACCCTAAGCCTTGGTTGGCAACTGGTCTGGGATCAAAGCTCTGAAAGATGGACATATAGGGTATTGCTTTTCTGATCCAGCAGCTTCTGCAGCTGGTCCTGTTCCAGACGTATTGGTGTTACCTTTCCTCTGGAGTAAACTAGGCAGGCTGAGAGAGGGATTATGCTGCATGGGCTACACAAGGTCTCTGTAATTCAGTCCAGGCTTTGTGCTATGGAGAGGTATTACTTCCTCCCTGGTCCCCACCATGGATTGTAGTTATTATTCCTTATTTGAAGCTTAATCTAACAAATTATCGTCTGTGAAGACGGCCTGATGCCGGTGACTGAGTGAGTGATTTGAAACTGAAAACTGGGAGTTAGTAAGTAGCAAAGTAAGTAGAGCACATTATTACCCACTCTAAAGCACATTGGGCATATGGTGCTAGACACATATTTTCGTAGACTAATTGTCACTTGGCGGGTGATGTCAGTATCACATCTGCCACCTTTACTGCCCAAAACATTTCTTGATGCCTATTTTAGCTGGGTCAAGCCCATGTTAAATGTAAAAATCCAAATCTGTTCTGGTGCAGATCGAATCCATGGCCACTGGGCCGGCAAAGGAGTGTCCTGCCACTTCACCACAGTGGGCCTTCTTAGAGTCAATAAGTGGCTTCCAAAACTTTCTGGAATTTGTTTCTGTTTGTTTTGTTTCTTGCTCATTCACTTTCACCTCAAGCTAGCTTTCAACTCAAGAAGTCAGAGTGGGTTGGCCTGATGTCTAGGGACACTGGGAATAGGGAAAGTTAATCCACATTCAAAAATAAGTCCAGTGCACTAGAGGTAGTTGCATGTGTATAGACTAAGCTTGAGTTCAAAGCAAGCGAACAAAGAAAAAATAAAAAAATATTGAACTGTAAAGCTACTGTGAGTTGAGGACTTGGTAACTATTGACAAAATTGAGGGGAAAAGAACAAGGGGAAGGCAGAGAAGAACATTTCTGGATGGCTTGGCCTCATGGCATGGTTGAGACAAGAACATATAGCTGATCCACGACTGTGGTGATCGTATAAGATGGGGAAATATGACCGCCCATGCTTATCAGCATGGCACATGATGATGATGATGATGATGATTAGTTGAGGAAGTAAAAAGTGTTAACTGGTCACCTCATCTCATAAAGATATGATCTGACATATGTAAAACCCTTGATGTTTCATACTCCTGCACCAGCCTGTGTTGTGGGGGATACCTGTAGCCTTGTAGATAATTCTTGATCAATATGCTCCAGATACTAACAGAATCTCTCTTCATATACAGTCTGATTGCTTGCCAGCATGTGGATAGTGGCCAGATTTTTGCCATTGAAAAGTCAAAATCAATGTGTGAAGTTGCTCACAGTGTTTTCAGTGCAAATCTGGAGCCTGCTCAATCAGGCAAGATCACCTTGATAAACAAGATGTCATCCCAAATTTCAGTACCTCAGGATATGCCACACAGGTAACAGAAATAGAGCCATTTTATCTGCCATTAATGCTCTTAGGTATTGATTTATTTGGTTGTTTCGGGATTAGAGGTTTAAAGATTGAGCAAAACCCACTACTGGCAATGCTGATCATATTTGGTACGAACGTAAGGCCTTGTCCACGTCAAATTGGAAGCACTAGACTCGAGTTTCTCGTTTGAGCTTGTCAGTAGTGCATATCCATGATTGGACTCAGGATCGAACTCTGGATCACTGGCATGTGAGGCGGGTGTGTAACCACTTGACCACGAGACTCACGCTAGACACGACCAAATTATCACACTGGAATATCACAACGCCACCCATTGTAGGCTATTGCTCTGAGCTATATATATGTAGCTATAGTTTTGAGCTATAGCCTACGATGGGTGACATGATATTCTAGTATGATAATTGGTCGCGTCCACCGCGAGTCACCTGGTCAGTGGTTGCGCACCCGCCTCACACGCCAGTGATCCGGAGTTCGATCCCAGGTCCAGTCAGTGATATGCACTACTGATGAGCTCAAACAAGAGCAAAACTCCAGTCTAGTGCTTCCAATCTGTTGTGGACAAGGCCTTAAGTTCGTACTTGAATACAATCAGCTTTGCTATTAGTGGGCTTTGCTTTTTGGGTTTGGTCTTTATTTTACGAGAGAAGAGGGGGGGGGGGGTGTGTTTGTGTGTGTGTGTGTGTGTTTCAAATGAAAATCTTCAATGCTTTTGTTTTGTGTGTGTGTGAATATATTCTTAAACTACAGCTAGTTAGTTAGCTAGCTAGTTAGTTAGTTAGTTTAGTTAGTTTAGTTAGTTTAGTTAGTTAGTTAGTCGACAGATCATCCTCGTTGCACACCAAACCATTCAGTCCGTAAGCGCTCGGATCCCCTCAGTAAAACCCGCAGTGTGTAGCGGCTCACAACACCAGTTCTGTGTTGGTTTATTACTCTTCTTTGGCTTCCTGCGTAGTGTTCTTGCTTGGCTATGCCTCTTTTAACTTGCTGTTCTCGCAGCCTGACCATGGTTATAGATTCCCAGTCATCGCTTGGTTGTCGTAAACGACTTACTTCTCGTAGAGCATTCAGAATGTCTGCCTGGTCCATGGCCCTTCCACCTTCCACAGTAGCCCTACCTGCAAGCCTGTCAGCCTGGTCATTCCCTTGTACACCCGCATGCCCTGGCACAAAGATGAAACTAATCTTTGCCAGCTAAGACCGCTCCAGAGACAGCAACCACTCTCCTCTGACCCACCCCATCTCTATCATCCTGAGCATACTCATTGAGTCACTAAGGACACATGCCCGATTGAATGTCTGTGTCTCGAACCATGTTATTGCTTCACTTACTGCCATGACTTCCATAGTCAGGCTGCTTGTGGTCAAAGCAAAAGCGCCAGACTCTTCCTTCACACTTTTCCCTCCGGCCTGAGCCGTAAAGGCCTATGAACTTCTCACTCCTCGGACAACCAACCCAACCGTGTAAATGACAGCATCATCCTCTAACGAATTTTCGAAGATCAGAGCCTGTGCTTCCACCTCCACAGCAGCTGGATATTCTTGTCTGCATTTCCTGTCTAGTTGGATGCACACTGAGAAGGATGTACAGAACTCTGTTGGCACTTGTACCCACTCCTCGCCAGGTTCTAAGTCCTCAAGTGAACACACCTGCTGAAGGATGTCTTTGGATTGACCCGTCCACTACTTTCCTCTTTTTAACCTGCTGCCCTTTACCTTCTTAATCTCGCCGTGCAGTGGATGTTGTGTGTTTGCGTTGACTCTGAGATATACACGTGCTTGGCAAAATTGTATTCTGTCCCTCATGGTTGGAAAATCAAGAAGAAAGCGCATCGCCCTGCATGCTGTATCTCTTGTACATCCAAGAATAATGCGCATAGCTTCACTTGTCACTACAGCATTCAATTCAAGTCTTCCAGTGCCAATAAAGTGCTTGGATTCCTGTAGAACAAAATTCTCTTGATCACGTGTGTAACTACTCATGCACCACCTGCTGTACCTCTTCAGCGGACAGACAAGTTTTGAAACTTCCTTCTACACTCATACACTTGCTGGACTGACAGGCATGCATCACCATACTGGACTTTCATTTGGCGATGAATTTTTATAGGTTTCACCCCTTCACTGATTACAAAATGGATAACAGATTGATGCAGCTGTTTGGTGCATGCCAAAAGTGGGGTGGACATCTTTAAACTGTCCTTATGACTTGATCATATTCATCTGCACCATAATGTCACATGCTTAACACTCTTGACATCCTTAACAATATTGACCGCTTACAAGACATGGCTTGATTACTGTAATTTCTATCACAGTTTTGACTGCTTACAAGACAATGGCTTGGTTACTGTAATTTCTATCACAGTTTTAAAGTTTTTATTTGAAGCCCACCTCGTGTGTTTGCACACCTCCCTCCACATGTTGTCTGTAGACCAGTTGATCAGTCAAACTTCTTTACTGACTCATCCTTAGCCTTAGATTACATTTCATTATACAATTATTGTCAAATGTCATTTAGTTGATGGCGTTAATTCTGTGGTAGATTTTACAACAGTCCAGCTTTGGGGCACTGGGTAGATGCCTGTTGACAATAAAACATCTAAAACCGATACTGTGGCGAAGGGGTTACAAATGCTACTCGTAATCCGCATACCATGTTCGAAACACAGCTGCAGGTGATTTTTCAGCAGACTGCCTTGCATTGGTTTCCATACAGTGGTATGAGTGCTGGTCATTCAGAAAGCAATGGCAAGCTATTGAACGTAAAATTTGCCCAGGAATCATACACAGTCCAAAAATGCTGGAGTTGACTGCTACGTCCTGTAAAGGATAAGAGCAGATAACTTTTAAAAAACACCTGTGACCGGAACATGACCCACCCAGGCCTAATCCCAACCAATCCGAATATGCTGTGCTGAATCATGACATGGTTACGAGACATTGGCATGGTTATTGTAATTTCTATCACACTTTTAAGGTTTTCATTTAAGCTTCCACCCCACCTGAAGGTCAATGCCTGGAACCCAGGGTTTAGTGAATGCAGTCTCACAATTCCCCGACGTACCAGGTCGAGGATTTGAAATCAGTCACAGGCAATTTAGGAGCAGATCGATCTGCGTTAATTTTGATGGTTTGCACGTTGGCCATTTAGAAAGCAATGACAAGCTACTGTCCATAACATTGCCTATTAAACCACAAACAGCCAGTAAATGATGGGGTTGATTGCAGTGTCCTGTAAAGGGATATGCAAATAACTAAATTTTGATTACTAAGCCAAATGAGGGGTTGTAATGAGGCATCTTGGAGGCTGGCTCTATTATAGATGATGGCTCACACAAGTGTTTAAGAACTGTTTCCTGTAATAACTATGGGCAACCGTCTGTGTGGTACCAGGGTCAAGAAGAGAAGCACAGAATAGTAACACTGTAATCTACCAAGCATGGCATAAGAGGCCACTCATTTATTCATTCATTCATTAGCATGTCCCTTGCAGAACCTCGCTCCCACAACCTTCCGGAAAACTTCTCGGTCATGGGCAAGATGTCCAGAGTCTGATACACCAATCTGGAGATCATCTGCCACATCCCGCACCCATCTTTTCTTTCGCCTTCCTCTTCCTCTCTTCCCAGGCATATACCCTTCATGATTGTTCTTTCCAAACTTTCGTGACATTGCAAGTGACTAAAATATTTCAATTTTCTTTGTTTTATTATCTTTAGTAGCCAACCTTTTTCAGTATTCAGGTCATGTTGTATGGGTTCTTTTGTTCTTTTCTGTATCTAAGATATTCTTAGAACCTGTCTGTAACATTTATATTCAAAGGCATTAATGTGCTGTTCAGCTTGATTAGTAAGTATCCAGGTATCACACTCGTATGTTGAAATGGGAAAGATGCATGCTCTTATAAATTTAATTTGTGTAGGTCTCTTTTGAAGAGCAATAGATATCCATCTGTTAATTTCTTTCATTGTGTCACCATTGTTGGTAATTAATGACCCAAGATATTCGAAGAGACAAATAGGAAGATCAAAAGGAAGAGAAAGTTTGTGTGCTGACACCTTTCCTTGCCATGACAAAAGGCTGTCAGAAATCTTCTCTCACTGTCATCTTCTGTCTATCTTTCACAAATCTTTCCATATTTTACATGTTCCAGTGTTTGTCTTCTCATGATGTGCTTAAAGCATGACAACTCCCTCTTTCTGATGTTTGTGAAAAGTTCGTTTTGTATTAAAATTACCTACAATAATATTAGTCGGCTCTGTGGTGAAGGGCTTATGAACGCAATTCATAATCTCTCATACCGTGTTGTAAATACAACTGTGGGCGATTTGACATCAGACCGCATTGTGTTGGTTTCCATACAAAGGTATGGGTGCCTGCTCAGAAAGCAATGGCAAACTACTGAACGTAAACTCATCAAGAAATCACAAACAGCCAAAAAATGCTGGGGTTGACTGTGACCTCCTGTAAAGGACATGCAACTAACTAACAATAGTATTTGTCAGTTACATTTAGCTTGTGTGTTTTGTTGTTTTGTTGTGACATCTGCAATCAACAGAGCAGATGTGCTGGTGACGGAGACGTTCGATGCAGGCCTGTTTGGGGAAGGCATTCTGCCAACTTTGTGTCATGCCTGGTCACACTTGTTGAAGAACAGTCCTGGCCAGGTAATACCATGTATGGTGTGTTATTTGTGGTTGTCTAGTGATTTATTTAAATAGGATTGTTTAAGAACATGTGAGTGCACAGTGGATTAGGTGATCAGTCTTTCCCTCTTGTAGTGAATGTCGAGAGCTGACATTGAACCCTTGTCCGACCACACTCTTGCCATTCTTAGTGTTATGTCCTAACCATTACATGAAAGTGACAGCTAAGTATGATCATACACGACCAATATTAGCAGGTGCATTGTTTTAATCGTTAGGTATTACACTGTTGTCACGAGCATGATTGAACGAGGGTTTGACACCTGCACTTATGTTCACCAAAAGAGAGAAAGACTGGTTACTTAATCCTTTGTGCATTCAGGCCCACACAATATGATGGTCTTAACATGTCACAAACTCACGTTCTTGCTCTAGGACATGCTGGTGATCGATATCGCTCATATCTCCCATTGATAATTACAATAACAATGTTACTAGTTAGTAAGTACTATTATTAATGAGTCAAGTAGTAATGTTTTTTGCACATTTCCCATGTGTTTGTAATACATATTTTGTTATTGTTGTTGCTGTCCAGAATTAGATGTATGACTGAAATAATGTATGAAAGAGAGAGATAAGAAGGGCAGAATGTTAGACAATCCTGCACGCCCAATTCTTAACACCTTGAAAATAAAGTTTGTTCGTTTATTCATTTGATATGTGATCCGTTTCCCTGAGAAGACGTGGAAGAGTATGGATACTTACAACTTCATTGGTTGGTTGGTTTTATACGCCTCTTCTTCTGCGCTCTCTGTCACAATGTTTCCTATTAGTACCAAACTGGATTTCTGATTCCGCCAGTCGTAGCTGCATGTAGCCATCGATGTATGTTTCCTTGTTCAACAGAGCTTCCTTACACTGTTTCTCAGGGGCAGTAAACACGTTTCACAAATCACCGTCATACTGAGTTGCGGGTTCAAAGTCAGCGGACAGCGAATTCAAACAGACTGCTTGTCATTGGTTTTGGTGATTTGAGGCATCGGTGGTTAAAAAAGCAATAGCAAACTGCAGAACATAAAAACTGCTTAGTGAATCACAAACAGCCAAAGAACGCTGGGATTGATTGCAACGTCCTATAAAGGACATGCAACTATCTGTGCAACAGAGACCAATTTATAGAAGGACATGCAACTATCTGTGCAACAGAGACCAATTTATAGAAGGACATGCAACTATCTGTGCAACAGAGACCAATTTATAGAAGGACATGCAACTATCTGTGCAACAGAGACCAATTTATAGAAGGACATCCAACTATCTGTGCAACAGAGACCAATAGAAGGACATGCAACTATCTGTGCAACAGAGACCAATTTATAGAAGGACATGCGACTATCTGTGCAACAGAGACCAATTTATAGAAGGACATGCAACTATCTGTGCAACAGAGACCAATTTATAGAAGGACATGCAACTATCTGTGCAACAGAGACCAATTTATAGAAGGGCATGCAACTATCTGTGCAACAGATACCAATTTATAGAAGGACATGCAACTATCTGTGCAACAGAGACCAATTTATAGAAGGACATCCAACTATCTGTGCAACAGAGACCAATTTATAGAAGGACATGCAACTATCTGTGCAACAGAGACCAATTTATAGAAGGACATGCAACTATCTGTGCAACAGAGACCAATTTATAGAAGGGCATGCAACTATCTGTGCAACAGATACCAATTTATAGAAGGACATGCAACTATCTGTGCAACAGAGACCAATTTATAGAAGGACATCCAACTATCTGTGCAACAGAGACCAATTTATAGAAGGACATGCAACTATCTGTGCAACAGAGACCAATTTATAGACAGTATGTTTATTCTTTTTTTTTGTTGGTTCACTTTGAACTCAAGCGGAGTCCATACAAGCGCTACTACTTCTAGTACTTCTAGTAATCAGAACTGATTTTTGTGTGTGGGTTAGCTTTCCATCAGGCGAACTCACTCCAACTTCAGAGTTACTTGTAATTTACGTCCCCAAGTCAAGGGCGACAGTATTAGGTCTCTTGATCATGCCAAAGTACATCACTTTGAAGTATCAGTCATGGTACATTTATATATTAATGTACCCATCTAAGTGCAATAATGCATTAAATGATGATTGAGAAGGCATATTGTTTGGTTGCAATCTTTGCCTGTAATAAAGCGTACTCATCTTTACATGCACTAGGGCTTGGTCCTGATCTTTACATGTACTGAGGCTAGATTCTGATCTTTACATGTACTGAGGCTATATCTGATCTTTACATGTACAGAGGCTTGATTCTGATCTTTACATGTACTGGGGCTTGATCAGATCTTTACATGTACTGAGGCTTGATTCTGATCTTTACATGTACTGAGGCTATATCTGATCTTTACATGTACGGAGGCTTGATTCTCGTCTTTACAAGTACTGAGGCTTGATTCTGATCTTTACATGTACTGGAGCTTGATCAGATCTTTACATGTACTGAGGCTTGATTCTGATCTTTACATGTACTGAGGCTATATCTGATCTTTACATGTACGGAGGCTTGATTCTGGTCTTTACAAGTACTGAGGCTTGATTCTGATCTTTACATGTACTGAGGCTATATCTGATCTTTACATGTACGGAGGCTTGATTCTGGTCTTTACATGTACGGAGGCTTGATTCTGATCTTTACATGTACTGGGGCTTGATCAGATCTTTACATGTACTGAGGCTTGATTCTGATCTTTATATGCACTGAGCCTTGATTCTGATCTTTACATGTACTGAAGCTTGGTCCTCATCTTTACATGTGCTGAGGCTTGATTCTGATCTTTACATGTACTGAGGCTTGATTCTGATTTTTACATGTACTGATGTTTCTTCTTCTTCTTCTGCGTTCATCCGGATTTTTTTTTCTGGATGTGACTGCGTTGTGCCTGTTTACAGCAGAGCTGCGTTCTTGTGCCGTTAGGCCGACACACCCGACTTCTGCGGGCATTTGTTGACCGGGTTAACCTTCCCGGGGGTACTGAGGTTTGATTTGATCTTTACATGTACTGAGGCTTGATTCTGATCTTTACGTGTACTGAAGCTTTCTCCTGATCTTCATGTACTGAGGTTTGATTTGATCTTTATATGTACTGAGGCTTGATCTGATCTTTACATGTGCTGAGGCTTGATTCTGATTTTTACATGCACTGAGGTTTGTTCTGATCTTTACAATGAATGAGGCTTGCTCTGATCTTTACATATGCTGAGGCTTGAATCTGCTCTTTACATGCACTAAGGTTTATTCTGATTTTTACATGCACTGAGGCTTGTTTCTGATCTTTACATTTATTGACGCTTGGTTGTGACTGTTACATATGCTGAGATTCAATTAAACTTGTTTATTTTTGAGGATGGTGTTAAAATCTCAGTTTTACTGTAATATTGACTTGCCATTAGTGTGTTGTTTTGTTTGCTTGTAGAAGGGACAGGTGATTCCTGGACACGCCCAGCTCTACCTGCAGGCCGTGGAATGTGATGCCATTCTCCAGGAGAGCAGGTAATGTTCGCCTGGACTTGTTAGATAATTGATGGATTAGACTACACTTTTTTGTAAACAATTTTTTCTGTTGACCTGTTTGTGCTGCTTCTGAAGAAGATCGCTAGGGTCGAGATGTCATTCGTATTGCTGTGGATTAGCTTATTTATTACAGTTTTGCTGCGCATTATTGTACGAGGAACGGCCAATAAGTGTCACAAAGTTATGGACGTAAAGAAGTGGCTGTGGTTGTGTCTAGTGGTATGTCGGTATGAACACACTGCAGGTTTACTTATGCACAGCTATAGAAACTGGAAAAACACAGTTTTCGCGCACATAATTTTATTAATGACACCGATACATGATGAAAAACATGACAGAATTTCCAGGCACAGTCTCGGTATAGATACATAAACACACTTAATCGCTTCGGACTATAGCCTCGTGTCTGAACTCACTGACTGCCTGGCTGAGATCCCCTCTTCAGCCCAGACACCAAATAACTTGCTAGTTTTCCTTAAACATAGCCCACATTTCTGGACTTCCTTTGTCTCTTAGTATACTATCACGTTTTGGCATCTCATTAGTGATTTCCTCTTAACCCTGTACGTGTTCTAACAACCCCTTTGTTGGGTCTCATCCATGTTTTTGAATTTCTTAATCGACTTCTCTGACCTCACATCTGCTCTACTCTCCTCTTCACATCTATGACCCCGTGTTGTAAATCTCACATTCTTAACTTGTCCGTTTACTCTCCTCTTCACATCTATGACCCCGTGTTGTAAATCTCACATTCTTAACTTGTCCGTTCACCCCAGTTTTTCGTACACATGCACGTTGCAATAAGTAATGCCTCCTATTGTTTATTTATGTAAATTATTGGTTTGCAATTTATTAATTTAGCAGGATTCCTCGTCCATTCTTCTGCACTGTATATCACTTACAACCTGTTTCAGTCACAGGTTGCGCAACAGTAAGGTCTAAACATGGCTACGAAAGAAGTCTGGTTAAAGCAACGTAATGTCATAGAATTCCTCAGTGCTGAAGGCGAGACCCCAATTCGTATCCACAAATGGTTGAATGCTGTTTATGGAGATTCAAAGGTGGATGTTAGCACTGTCCAATGTTGGGTTTGTCGTTGTGACGAAGATGAAGTAGGTCAACCCTCACTGCCTGATGCAAAGCGGACTGGCCATCCGTTAACTGCTGTGACTCCACACATCATTCATCGAGTTGATGACATCATTCTTGGTGACTATCAGGTAACACTGGATAAACTGTTCCATGCTGACCATTGATAAAGGCAATGCCCAGACCATCATTAAAGACCTGTGTAATTCAAAGGTTTGTGCATCAACTCTATGAATGTTGTTTGGAGTCATCGTGGTTACGGATGGCCAGTCTGCTTTGCGTCAGCCAGTGAAGATTGACCTTCAGTTTCGTCACAAGGGCGTACCTAATATCGGACATTGCTAACATCCACTGTTGAACCTCCATAAACAATGCTCCAATACTCAAACATTCCTGAATGCAATCAGGGTCTTGCTTTCAGCATTGAGGAATTCTGTGACATTATGTTGCATTAACAGAACTTCTTTGGTGGCCATTTTAAAACCGTTACTGTTGCTCAACCTGTGACTGAAACAGGTTGGTAGTGATACACAATACAAAAGAGTGTTCCAGGACTCCCGCTAAGTTAATAAATTGCAAACCGATAAAGTGTTTACATAGATAAAAAATAGGAGACATTACTTATTGAGTGTACCTCGTTTAATTATTATTATTTATTTTGTCTATTCATTCCCAACGATGATTTCTTTTGACTGGCACTGAGTTTATTGTAAGGTTTGCACACTGTGTCTGTGTTTGTTATCTCTCTCTCTCTCTCTCTCTCTCTCTCTCTCTCTCTCTCTCTCTCTCTCTCTCTCTCTCTCTCTCTCTCTCTCTCTCTCTCTCTCTCTCTCTCTCTCTCTGTGTGTCACATAAAGTTAATTAGTTTGTTCATTCATTCTTTTTGTTCATTCTCTCCTTCTTTGTCTCTCTCTCTCGTCCTGCTTGAAAGTTCATTCATTCATTGTTTTGTTCATTCTCTCTGTTTCTTTGCCTCTCTCTCTCTCTCTCTCTCTCTCTCTCTCTCTCTCTCTCTCTCTCTCTCTCTCTCTCTCTCTCTCTCTCTCTCTCTCTCTCTCTCTCTCTCTCACTCTCTCTCATAAAGTTTGTTCATTTGTTCTCTGTCTCTCTCTTTTTCTGTGTCTGTTGTGTTTCTCTCTCTCTCTCTCTCTCTCTCTCTCTCTCTCTCTCTCTCTCTCTCTCTCTCTCTCTCTCTCTCTCTCTCTCTCTTTCTTTCTCTGTCATACATTTTATGTCTGTTTATCTGTCTTTGTCTATCATTCTCTCTCTCTCTTTTCTCTGCCCCTCTCTCTCTCTCTCTCTCTCTCTCTCTCTCTCTCTCTCTCTCTCTCTCTCTCTCTCTCATAAAGTTCATTCATTTGTTCTCTCTGTCTGTCTGTCTCTCTCTCTGTCTTCCTGTCTCCCTATCTTTGTCTCACTCTCTCTGTCTCCCTGTCTGTATTTCACACTGTCTGTATCTGTCTCTGTCTGCCTCCCTGTCGCTGTCTGTCTCCCAATCTCTGTCCCACTCTCTCTTTCTGTGTCTCTCTGTGTCTCTGTCTCCCTGTCTCTGTCCCACTCTCTCTGTCTCTGTCCCACTCTCTCTGTCTCTGTTTCTCTCTGTCTCCCTGTCTCTGTCCCACTCTGTCTGTCTCTGTTTCTCTCTGTCTCTGTTTCTCTCTGTCTCTGTCTGTCTCCCTGTCTGTGTTTCTCTCTGTCTCCCTGTCTCTGTCCCACTCTCTCTTGTCTGTGTCTCTGTCTGTCTGTCTGTAGCTGATTGACTGGCTGGCTTGAGCCTGCACACCTTGTCTGTTTCATTATGCTTGGAAACTCTTAGATGTGTGCCAGGTATTTCATCATGAAAGCTCTGTAACTATTTCATGAATATTCATGATGAAATCTGATCTCTTCAGTAACAACAACATAAACAAATGTTGCATGTCCTTTGCATGATGTTGTGATCAACCCCAGGTGGATTTTCTCGGCAATTTTACGTTCAGTGGTTTGCCATTGCTTTCTCAATGAAAAGTCAATGTTTTGGTTAGCGGGGTAGGGGTATCCCCTATCAAAGGAGATGTAAGAGGCCTCCTTTCCTCCATTAGTCTATGTGACACCCTTGGGCAAGGTGGAGTACCTGATTAGCGCCCCAGTCAGGAAAGCGTGAAGCCATGGAAGCAGGTGGTAGATGGAGTGTGAGAGCAGCCGACAGATTGTTGTTGGTTATGGTCTGCACTTTGCGGCGATAGGCAGATGATCTCATCAGTAGAGACAATGGCTGTGGCCACCGACTAGTACAGTCACTACCCAGAAGGAAAGCAATGGCAAACTACCTTCTGCAAAACTTGCCAAGAAACCATAACAACCATGAAAGAAAACATAATTAGAAAGAGATCTGGTGGCGAGACCCCTAGGCCAAACAGATCAGATATCACTGGGGAAGAGTGTGATACAGGGACCACTACTAGTAATCGTGATGATGGAGCTAATCCTGACTGTGTTATCAAGGAAATCCCATGTGTCAGACTAAGAAACAGAGTGAGAATAGGAACTTGGAATGTGAGAAGTCTGTATGAGGGAAAGCTTAAAGTAGTATGTGATGAGATTGAGAGGTTAAATATTCAAATTTTAGGAATTAGTAAACATCGCTGGAGAGGCAAGGGACATTTTACAACTGAAAATGGAAGTCTTTTCATTTATTCTGGTAGAGACATCGGAGGCCAGAGTGGAGTGGCATTTTGTTTAGGTAAAACAACTGCAAAAGCTTTAATGGGGTATAACCCAGTTAGTGATAGAATCCTTACTATTAGACTTAAAGGCCATCCAAAAACACAACTCTCATACAGATATATGCACCTACTTCAACAGCAGAGGAGGATGAAATTGAAGATTTTTACAACACACTGCAAGACACATTTAAATAAGATTGGTCATAATGATATAGCAATAATAATGGTAGATTTTAATGCAAAAGTAGGTACAGGAAGAGCTGAAAATGAGAGACACGTTTTAGGAAAATTTGGATTGGGAAATGGAAATGATGCAGGTGACAAATTAATCGAATTTTGCACAGAAAATGAGTTAACGATAGTCAACACACTTTTTAAACAACACCCAAGAAGACTCTTCACATGGAAGTCCCCGGACAGTATTACCAAAAATCAGATCAGATAGATTATATTTTAATACAAAGAAGAAGGAGATCAAGCATAACATCTGCAACAACCCTACGAAGTGCAGACTGTGATACAGATCATCATTTATTAGAAGCAGATCTGAAATTAAAACTCAAAAAGCTTACCCGAGGACCAAGGCCACTTCGTTTTGATCTCACAAAAATACCAGATGCATATGGCGTAGAAGCTAGGAATCATTTTGGGGTTTTGATGTCTGTACAAGAAGAAATTACACCTGATGCACTAGCAGTACAAGCTGGAGATATCTTGATAACTGCAGCCAAAGATTTAATTCTGACCAAGAAAAAGCAACTTAAGCCATGGATTACATCAGACACATTAGAATTAAAAAAAACAACGAGGGTTAACAAGAAAGGACAAAAATCAATATATACAAGATTGCTGTACCAGAAGAGAGCAGTATCATAAGACTGGAAGAGATTACGAAATGTTCAAAGAAATGAAGTTATTGACAAGAAATGTTCACCCTTAACTGAATGTTATCTGTGACAAGATGGGAAATACCTTAACAGAATCTAGACAAATTCTATAAAGATGGCAGGAGTACTGCAGTGGAATGTATGATATGAGTGACAGTGAGGATATGATTCAGAGATACATGAGCCAATGACAGCAGAGACAGAACCTGAACCCTCATTAGATTAAATTGCATGGGCAATAAAGAACCTAAAGAATGGTAAATCAACTGGATGTGATGAGATACCAGCTGAACTAATTAAAGCAGGAGGAGAAGAAAGCATACAAATCTATCACGCATTATGTAAAAAGATATGGATATATGGTATATGGCCAAAATATTGGAAGAGAACTATCTTCATTCCAATACCAAAAAAGGGCAATTTGAAATTATGCACCAATTATAGAACTGTTGCCCTGATCAGTCATGCGAGTAAAATTCTACTAAAAATCATTATGGGAAGAATTTGTAAGAAAATGGAAGAAGAAATTAAAGTGGTTCAAGCTGGATTTAGACAAGGAAGAGGAACAAGAGCTCACATTCTCAATATGCGTTTAACAATAGAGAAGTGCAGAGAATTTAATGTAAACCTATTCTCATGTTTTGTGGATTATTCAAAGGCATTTGACTGTACAACATCAGAAACTTTGGGAAATCATGAGGAATATGAGCTTTCCATCACATGTAATACAACTCATAAGAATGCTCTATCTGGACCAACAAGCAGCAATTAGAATAAATGGCTAGACATCAGATTGGTTTGACATCAAGCAAGGAGTCCGTCAGGGATGTGTGCTGTCCCTATATTTGTTTAACCTGTATGTCGGAAATATGAGAAATGTAAGAGATGATATAAACAGGGAGCTATATGATGCCCTAAATATCGGTGAGACCTGAACAGCACATAAATGCCTTTGAATATAAATGTTTTAGATGCGTTCTAAGAATATCTTGGGTAAATAAAAGAACAAATGCATCCATACTTCAAGAGCTGAATATTGAAGAAGGTTGGCTATTAAAGATGATAAAACAAAGAAAATTTTAATATTTTGGTCACTTGAAACGTCACAAAAGTTTGGAGGGAACAATAATGGAGGAGTATATGCCTGGGAAGAGAGGAAGAGGAAGGCCAAAGAGAAAATGGGCGCAGGATGTGGCAGATGATCTCCAGATGGGTGTATCAGATGCAGGACATCTTGCTTATGATCAAGAGGTTTTCTGGAAGGTTGTTATGGGAGCGAGGTTCTGCAAAGGACATGCTGCTGAATGAATGAATGAATGTTTAAGTCCAGCCTAATGCCGGTGTAGGGGTTGAACTGCCTACCTCGCCATCATTACACCATTTTGAATCACCAAAAAATGAGAAGTAGATGGCAAACTTTACTAGAACTAGATCTCAAGCAACAAAATGGATGCTGTGGCCAATCATTACACTGAAAGTGTAAGAGCGAGAGCGCTTATCCTTTCGGCCATGTCAAAAACTAGCAACAACATTAAAATACATTATAATTGCAAAGGAGGTCAGCGTGGCTGAATGGATAAGAACGCGTGTTTCTTAAACATTCGGTGTGCTGATGCAGAGGTATGGGGTCCAACCCCTACACCGGACAGTTGGACTAAAATGTTGACCTCTCGTCCTTGACTAGGGGCGTAAATTACAAGTACCTCTGAAGTCGGAGTGGGTTTGCCTGATATCGAGGGACACTGTTAATAGGGAAATAATCCACACAATTCAGTCCAGAAGTAGTGTGTATGGACTACGCTTGAGTTCAAAGTGAGCAAAATAATTTCAATTTTTCTTCTTCTATGTTTTGTTTCTTTTTTTAACCCTTTACAGGGCATAGCGGCCATTACCGGCCAATCGCTTAAAACGAGCGTAGCGTCCGATTTCGGCCGATACTATTATGCATTGTAAAAACGCGATCTCTCGGCTTTCCGACACTTCCGACGGCTACTTTCACTTTCGCCGATAGCTTGACAACGTGGCCGCCATTTGTAAACGCGCTACAATGAATTTGAACGGACTTTTTTTGATAGTTTTCGGGATTTTTACGCTGTTTTTCAAAATGGATTTCGGCGATTCTTCACGTGATAGCCGAGATTTCGCTCTGTTCAATTTAAATGATATTAAAGGGCACGAAGTTGATTATTAATCGGAGCTAGATATCAGTGCAAAGCGTTACTTTGCATTAGCAGTCGTGAGTCGGACTTTAAAGAAAGTGATTATGATTCTGAAAATGTGTTTGTAAATTGCCGTATAGATGACGGAAAATCACAAACAACATGCCGTATTTCGTAAATATTTGTGCTCATATATGGATTACCGGCAAAAATCACGTGAGTAACATATTCTGCATGCTTTTCCCTTCATTGTGTTGTTTATTTAACTAAAATCGGTTGACTAACACCTTATTTGCGATGTTTTTACTAACGCGACCCGAAATTTTACAGAACCTGAAAAAATCTTGCCCGTTCAGGGCTACAAAATGGACAAGTGTCTGCCCTGTAAAGGGTTAATGGATTGCTGCGCACTTAGTTATGCAACTAACTGACTTAACTAGCGAGCTAAATAACTAACTAACTAGCTAGTTAAATAACTAACTAACTAGCAAGCTAAATAACTAACTAGATGAGCTAACAGACTAATTAATTCGCCACTTCAGATTTTTAGGACAGTTTGTCGGAATCAACACATCAGACATTCACATATGTGGGTTCACGGGTCTTTGTGAGATGGATCCGTATGCGGCTCAGGACCTCAAGCATCTTCCTCATGGCTACAGGACCTTGTCGGAGCCACTCAAGTTTATGGATGTGGATTTTAATGACCCTGCGGTAAGTGACAGAAAATGAAGACAGTTGTTGGCTGGTTGGGATTTGCATGGTTGGTGAGTTAGATGGTTGGTGAGTTGGTTGATTTGTAAGTTGATTGGTTGGTGAGTTAAATGGCTGGTGAGGTGATTGGTTGGTGAGCTGGATGGTTGGTGAGTTAAATGGTTGGTGAGTTGGATGGTTGGTAAGTTGGATGATTGGTGAGATAAATGGTTAGTGAGTTGGATGGTTTTTGAGTTGGATGGTTGGTGAGTTAAATAATTGGTAAATCATCTAGAAAGAGTGAGTCAACTCTTATGTTCAGTGTATTGGCATCGAGCTTACTTGAGTCCTGAAAGAAGCTTGCATCTACTGGAGTGAGGTGAGTCTACAGAATGTGCTCTCCCCCAGCACTGGGACTGTGTTGCAGACCTCTCATTCCCCTCTCCAAGCTCAGAAAACAGAGAGTTGTGCCAGACATGATCTGGAACTTCACATAGCTGAGAGCCACAGTAGGAGTCATCAGGTCGTGTCTTCTTCTTTCATTTGCTTGAAATGTGCCTATATCTGCAATGTTGTCTCTTGTATGAAATTTGTCTGCATCTGCAATGTTGTCTCTTGTATGAAATTTGTCTGTATCTGCAATGTTGTCTCTTGTATGAAATTTGTCTGCATCTGCAATGTTGTCTCTTGTATGAAATTTGTCTATATCTGCAACTGGTCTCTTTTATGAAATTTTTCTGTATCTGAAATGTTGTCTCTTGTATGAAATTTTCTGTATCTGAAATGTTGTCTCTTGTATGAAATTTTCTGTATCTGAAATGTTGTCTCTTGTATGAAATTTTCTGTATCTGAAATGTTGTCTCTTGTATGAAATTTGTCTGTATCTACCAAAAGCTGCTGTAAACAGACACAGTGCAAACATGGTCTAATAATAATACTAATAATAATAATAATAATAATAATAATAATAATAATAATAATAATAATGGCTAAGCTGTCAAGAAATAGTGGGTAGAAGTCAGATGTGTCTGCCAAAAGCTGCTGTAAACAGTCATATTGCAAACATGGTCTTCTTCTTTTTCTTCTGTGTTCGTCCAGAATGTTGTTTTAGATGTAATTGTGTTGTGCCTGTTCAGCACAGCTGCAATATTTGCACCCTTCGGCCGTCACATTCGACTTCTTCAGGCATTTGTTAGCCAGGTTCTAATAGTCATCATCATCATCATGATTTGCCCTGCCAACTGGTGAAGGTGTCCGTGCTACTCCAGAGATCTTGTTCCCTGATGTTCTGGATCAGTTCTGTTGATGGCATTCCTCTATGCCAACGTCTAATATCATTTGTTAGTCTACCTCTGCCACTGCTGATCTTTCCAGTCGTCATGATACGTGTGTCATAATTGTAACAGACTCACAAAGTATGGTGACACAGGTGAAGACAGGCATGCTTCGGGCAGAGTGGCAGGCTTCCATTCAACAATCAAAAATAGAGGGCATTTGTTGGATTTTTTCCCCAGGACATGCTGGTGTGGTGGGAAACGAGCAGGACAGATCAGCTGCGTCTGCAATGCTCGGTGGGGTATTGGTGCATGATAAGGCAGATGTGGTCTGGGCTCTTTGGAATAATGTGTACAGAGCAGAAGAACAGATAGATCATCATGGCCTGTACAGAATGGTGCTGCAGGGAGTGATCAGAGGTTCTGGCCAACACCCAGCACTCTGAGGAAAGGCCAGACAGACACATAATAAGACTGCTTCTGGAATCATTAGTATTGGGACTCTTCTCTGGCTGTTGCAGATGAAGACAGAGCATATATGGGAATATCTTGAGTGCTGTGATGTCAGTTCTTGACTCAACACAACCCAACTCCAATTATCTTGATGTTTTCCAATGCCTTTCTACTTAATACATGACTCAAGAATACTGTTTGTATCCTATTTAAATGTGTACAAAATGCTGTACTTTCATAAGCCTTTTCCAAGAACTCAAAGTTAGTGACTCTGGCAGTCTGAGGTAATGGCAACATGTCTCAAAAACCATATCTCTGTTCACTCCAAGTTCCTCCTGATCTGTTTGTTCATGTTCCATGGCTCACTGCCATACAGTAGAACAGGTTCTATATAACATCTCAGCACTCTCTTTATGACACTGGCTTGTTGTATAAGGTGCTTTTCATTTTTTGAAATGCAGCCTTTTCTTGACTTACTCAGCTTTAAACTCCTGTCATGTATCTTACATTTAATGTTATGACTGTTCTAAAATATACATTAGCAAGAATAACAGTACGAATTGAACAAAGAAGATGAAATGGCGAGACCAGTTTCCAATTTAAAAATAGTTGAATAACGAAGACACAAACAATAGATTGCACCATTTATTGTCTAGCATATTTTGCTGCATCTCATCAGGTACATACTGCAGAAATCACACAACACAAATTAATGTAATTAGATAAATCCTTCAAGGTGAAATATACAACACACATATTCATACAGTAATTTGAATTGCCTGCCAAGGTAATTTTAAACTGACTATCATGTCTTTTTGTTTGAGCAAAGTTGGTTTCTGTAAATGAATGGCAATTGTGTCTGCCCGCTTTAACATGCAACCATTTATACTCTCATAAATGCCAACAATTGAATATACGAGGGGGCTTCAAATAAAAACCTTAAATATATTTTAGGTGGATATATTCTGAAATAGTAAAGAACAAATGTATAAGTTTTCAATGTAGTCACCACTGTGTTCAATACAAGCCCTCCATCGTCGATAGAAAATATCTTGGCCACGTGTGCTGTACCTCTTCATCGGACTGAAAAGTCTGTCAAAGAAGTCACGCCATTTTGAAACTTCCTACTCCACTCATACACTTGCTGGACTGACAGGCATGCATCACCATACTGGACCTTTATTCGCCGATGAATTTATGTATGGTTTCATCCCTTCACTGATCAAAAATCAGATAACAGAATGCTACTTCTCTTTGGTGCATGTCAAAAGTGGGATGGCTATTTTCAAACTGTCCTTATGATGTCACCATGTTTATTTATACCATGATTTCTCATGCTTAACACTCTTGACATCCTTAACAACAATATTGATAGGTTACAAGACAATAGCACGTGATGTCACATGCTTAACACTTGACATCCTTAACAACAATATTGATAGGTTACAAGACAATAGCACGTGATGTCACATGCTTAACACTTGACATCCTTAACAATAATTTTGACAAGTTACAAGAGAATGACAATATGGTTATTGTAATTTCTATCACACTTTTAAGGTTTTCATTTGAAGCCCTCTCTTATTCACAGAAACATACAAGACAATTCAATGATCAGTATTTGTAAATATTCAGCACAAGAGATATTGGAAGTAGAAAAACTTAATTTTCCATGGTGGACATATTTTGCAGGAGGAAATATCCTGAATTCCCAGCTAGATCACACTTTGCACATGTATTTTCCAGGAGCTGGCCAGATTGAACAAGGGACAGATTCAGGAGACAGATCTGGAAATTTCATGCAATGGAAGACTGGATGCGATCGCCGTCTGGTTTTCTTTACACCTTGATAGTTGTGTTGAGATTCGAACTCACACTGACTGTAAGGGTTGCTGGGAACAAGCCATCTTTCCAGTACACCCTTTTAAAGTTCAGATGCAGCCACTGTCAAGAGGTACAAGTCTGCTTTTTTTCATTGTATTACTTTTGTTAGCATTTCTTTGTTTCATTTGTTTCTATTGTATTATGTTGTACTGCACTTGCACCTGGCCGTCTTGACATGAGATAGTTATTGTGCTTAAATAAAAAAAGGCTTCATAACCTCTCCATAGCACAAAGCCTGGACGAAATTGTAGAGACCATGTGTTGCCCATGCAGCATGATCCCTCTCTCGGCCTGCCTAGTTTACTCCAGAGAAAAGGTAACACTAATACATCTGTAACAAGACAAGCTGCAGATGCTGCCAGATCAGTAAAGCAATGCTCTAATTGTTTTCCTGTAGTTGCTTTGATCCTAGACCAGTTGTCGACCAAGGCTTAGAGTCTGGTCTACCCTGCCATGAAATTTAGTCTTTAAGTTGCATTTCCTCGCACCAGGATGAGACTTGTACCCTCCCAACTGCTCTCCTCTGTTCGATGTGTTGTACTAGTAAGTTGCTATTTGGACTATGTCTTATAAAATTGTTGACTCTTGGTTGACTATGCCTTTATCAGCATCCAAAATGTTATAATACAACGGATCCTATCACATGACAGCATACCCTGAAATGAAGGAATTGGCAGATTGGCAAAGGAAGTTGGAAGACTACCTCAGCCTGATACAGACATAACCTGTTATTAGGCGAAGAGGTTCATAAGAAGCACTTAAAGAACCATGTGGGAATCAGAACATCCAGGCCACCGGAAAGATAGTATATATTACCAACTCCACTGGAGTAAACAAGTTACAATCTTCAAACTCCGTATAGGATATAACAGACTGAATTACCACATGTTTAATAAATTAAAGATAGGAGACGCTGATGAATGTAATTGTGGAACTGGTAACATGACAGCTAAACATTGCTGCATTTGCAGAACAGAAATTCAATCTGGCCTACACCCACTCATTTGAGAACAAAGTCTGTGGAGATATCAACAAGCTCAAGTTGACTTCTGCTTTCTTTAAAGTTATTCAGGTTTACATCTGAAGATGTAGGTGTAGAAGACAGGAGGAGCAGTAGGAGTCGCAGCAGGAGGTGGTGGATGACTATGAAATCACTGTTCATTTCAGTTTGGATTATTATCATAGAACTCTGAACAAGTCCATAGATGGTCCGATCTCCTTTCTAATAAACCCATCCAAGTACAGTGATTGTGCCAGGTCAATGTTGATTTACGAGCCTACTCATGTACTTTGTGTCACTCTTTTCTGGTCTCTCCCAATAGTTAGTCTGAAATATTTTCATTTTAACAATCAGTGTTGACGCATTCAGAAGAAATTCTTCATTTGATTAACATTTGGGTTGTCCATTGTTCTGATAACACAAGTTTGATTTATTTTTGAGTTGTCCAATGTTTTATCTTACAAGTTTGATTGAGTTTTGGGCTGTCCAGTGTTTATCTTATAAGTTTGATTGACATCTGGGTTGTCCAATGTTTATCTCACAAGTTTGATTGACATCTGGGTTGTCTAATGTTTATCTCACCAGTTTGATTGACCTTTGAACTGGTCAGTATTGTTCATTTCTGTAGGTTGTTATTTTGTCACTCACGGAACATTCTTTATTTTATTACTATCACCTTCTTGCATTCATATACATGTTGACCTATGTCTTTGATACTTGCCTATGTCTTTGATACTCGTCATGTGGTATAAAGTTGAAAGTCTCTGACCAAATTAAACATCACAGTGGTTTGAAAAGAACAGTAATGGAGGCGTGGTTTCCTGGAAGAAGAGGCATGGATGGACCAGCATAGCAATGGACATGGGACATTGGAGACACCTTGAGCAAGAGAGTGCATAGAGCAGGGGAACTGGCAGACGATTGAGCATCTTTTCAGCTTTGATGAGGGCGATGCCCTGCAAAGTACCTGCTACTTGATGAGTTTAAAGATTGTTATGTTGGGTCATCTCTCAGGTTCGACTTGTGTACCGAATGTCCAGGCTGGAGACAGGCTGACGGTGCTGAATGGGCTGGTTGGAACCAAGCTATGCATGGAAGTGTCTGCTATATTTAATCCTCTTGAAGCTAGCATCAGTTGCAACCCACATGTTCTGCAGGTATCATTATATTTTCTTTCTGGTGCCTGTGGAAAGGCACCCATGCATGCCACAGTCATCTAGTTTTAACCTTCTGTATCAGTGACAGTGTATCAGTGTATCAGTGACAATGTATCAATGACTGTATCAGTGACAATGTATCAGTGAGAATGTATCAGTGACATTGAATCAGTGACAGTGTATCAGTGACATTGTATCAGTGACAATGTATCAGTGACAGTGTATCAGTGACAGTGTATCAGTGACAATGTATCAGTGACAGTGTATCAGTATCAGTGTATCAGTGACATTGTATCAATGACAATGTATCAGTGACAATGTATCAGCATATCAGTGACAATGTATCAGTGACATTGTATCAGTGACAATGTATCAGCATATCAGTGACAATGTATCAGTGACAGCGTATCAGTGAGAATGTATCTGTGACAGTATACTAATGGCAGTGAATCAGATAGTACAGAAACCTGTCAGCCATTGGAGCCCAGCTGGTTGTGCCTCATATTCATACACATTGCAGAGGTTGTGTCCTCATTGGCTTCATTCTTTTATTCTAGTTCTGCCTTTGACTCTGGTCCCAAATCTGTATCCTGAGTTTTTCTCTTAGTTTGCTGTTCTTTCTGTATTTCATCTCTGAATTGACGGATGACATCCTTGATCATGCTATATTCTCCTTTGACTCTCTTATCCAGATGATCTATGACACATCTCATAGACTCTGTTCTTTTATTCTCTAGTTCTGCCCTGCACACTGGCCCCGAACTCCCATGCTCAGGATCTCCCATGTGTCACTGATCCTTCAGTGTAAATAATGACATCATATTCATTGGCACTTAGTCAGATCTTAGTGAGATACGACTGAGCTACCGTATGACAGTAGACTGTACTATTTGCTTTCTGTTAGCGCCGAATGTTGGGCATTGCTCGCCAAACCTGACACCCTTTATTGTGCCAACAGCTTTGGACAGAGTAGTGCAATTCGGAAGGATACAAGTCTTAACCTGGTGTGAGGAAATGCAACCTAAAGGCTAAATATTATGGCAGGGCAGAGATGGTTCTAAGCCTTGGCTGGCAACTGGTCTAGGATCAAAGCTCTGACAGGCAGAAAGTTAGAGCATTGCTTTTCCGATCTGGCAGCTTCTGCAGCTTGTCTTGTTACAGATGTATTGGTGATACCTTTCCTGTGGATAAATCAGGCGGGCTGAGAGTGGGATCATGCTGCATGAACAACAAATTGCCTCTACAATTCAGCCCAGGCTTTGTGCTATAGAGAGGTATAACCCCATCCCTGGTCACTGCCATGGGTTGTAGTTATTATGCCTGTTTGTAACAATCGTCTGTCCAAACAGCCAGGTGCCAGTGATTCATTAGCACCATCCACTTATGGTTGCTTATGTTCTTTCTGGATTTGCCTTCCACACCACTCTTTGCACTCTTTGCCCATAGTAATTAACGCATGATGGTGGTATCCTATGTCTGGACCACTATATATACCCATTAATCCATATGGAGTATACTCTAGGACACTTGCCTGATGGTAGATTCTACCTGTGTTGTGCCTTGTGTCAGTACTTGTGCTTTGTGTCATTACATGTGCCTTGTGTCATTACATGTGCCTTGTGTCAGTACCTGTGCCTTGTGTCATCACATGTCATGTGACAGTACCAGTAAGGCAATTATCCTCACTGTTGTAGGTAGTCATGTCACAATCACTCATTCCACAGTTGCTGCATAATCCAGATGTCTGGCAAACACAGTCAGTCTTCTGCCTGCCAAGTAAAGAAATCAAAACACTTAACAACATGTCCCTGCACTCTGCCCAACACAAACAGATGCAAGAGTTGTTTGCCTTGATGAAGAAAGATAACTCTCAAGTTGATTTCATCCACTTGAATGATGGATTCTCGCCCCTGTGTCTTCAGGTAGGACAAGTAAAGTGAGCCCATGGCCATGTCATTAATATGAGAGGGCTTCAAATGAAAACCTGAAAAGTATGATAGAAATTACAATAACCATGTCATTGTCTTGTAACTTGTCAATATTATTGTTAAGGGTATCAAGAGTGTTAAGCATGTCACATCATGGTGCAAACTTACACATTAACATCATAAGGACAGTTTAAAGATGGCCACCTCACTTTTGACATGCACCAAAGAGGAGCAGCGTTCTGTTATCCGTTTTTTTTAATCAGTGAAGGGGTGAAACCTATAGAAATCCATCGGTCAATGAAGGTCCAGATGGTGATGCATGCCTGTCTGTCCAGCATGTGTATGAGTGGAGTAGGAAGTTTCAAAATGGCATGACTTCCGTGACAGACTGTTCATGACCGGGTCAGACACACAGAGTAGTGACTCCAGAAAATTTTTTCTACAGGAATCCAAGCACTTTATTTGCATTAGAGGACTTGCATTAAGCATAGTGGTGACTACATTGAAAAATGATACATTTGTTCTGTACTTTTTCAGAATATATTCACACACACAAACATTTAAGGTTTTCGTCTGAAGCCCTCCTTCAACATGTAGCAGAGCCTGCGCTTTCACTCCCAAAGCATGATGAGAAAGGTGCAGACAGGCCAGCTTCAGGCAGAGTTGTGCTTCCATTCAATCAAAAATAGAGAGCATTTGTTGGATTTTTTCCCCCAGGACATGCTGGTGTGGTGGGAAACTAGCAGGCGGACAGATTGGCTGGGTCTGCACCGCTGGGTGGGGTATTGGTGCATGATAAGGCAGATGTGACTGGGGCCAGTTGGAATCGTGTGTATAGATGGTTCAAAGGAACAGATAGATCATCACAGCCTGGAGAGAATGACGCTGCAGTGAGTGATCAGAGGATCTGGCCGACACTCAGGACTTTAAGGAAAGGCCAGATGGACACATAATTAGACTGCTACTAATACAATTAATATTGGGACTCATTGCTGGCTGTTGAATATAACGACGGAGCACGTATGAGAGCAGTGTATCCCGAGTGTTGTGATGATGGTTCTTGACTCAACTCTGTGCTCTCATCACTGCCCGCTCAAAAGTTTCTCCGTTAGTAGTTCTCCTGCCTGTGAAGCCATCTGTGTGCTGGTTGACCACTGCCTGTTCTTGCAGGAATCGTGCCTTCCATCGCTGTCTGCCCCAAGCCACCAACACCTGGTCTGGTTCCATGCCACAGGATAATATATCACTGTATATATATGTGTGTGTGTGTGTGTGTTATTCTCCCCTCCCTCTATCTCTCTTTCTCTCTCTCTCACTCATCTTTTTCTCACTCCCTCTCTGTCATTCCTCCCTCTCTCACACACTCCTCTCTCTTTCTCACTCCCTCTGTCACTTTTCCTTCTCTCTGTCACTCCCTCTCTCTCTCACTCCATTTCTCACTCCCCCTCTCTCTCACTTTCCCTTACTCCCACTCCCTCTCTCCCTCTTTTTCCCACTCCCTTACCCCCACTCACTCTCTTTCTCTCTCGATCACTCGATAGAGCTACCGAGTCTGTGCTATGTGTGAAGTTTTTGGTCTCTCTACAGAGTTGAGTGGAGTCAAGAACCGACATAACAGCACTCAGGACATTCCCATACGTATTCTTTCCTCATCTTCTACATCCAGCAAAGAGTCCCAACTGCACCAGCAGCAGTCTAATTATGTGTCCTGCCATTTCCTCAGAGTCTGAAGTTCACGCTATGGAAAAGAGACACAGCCATCTGGGAAAGAATCTTATGCAATCAAGCTTTTAACCTCTGACATTCTGAGACATTCTGCACCATTTTCTTGAAGATGCTCATATGTATATCCAATTAAAAGTTGAAACAATCCAAGCACATATCCAGACTACTATCAGAGTTATACAAAATAAGTACTCTGCAGCTCAGCTGTGGAACAATCTTCCACAAGAAATCAAAGACTGTATAACTATCTTCCACAAGAAATCAAAGTCTGTGTAACTATCTTCCACAAGAAATCAAAGACTGTGTAACTATCTTCCACAAGAAATCAAAGACTGTGTAACTATCTTCCACAAAAAATCAAAGACTGTGTAACTAACTATCTTCCACAAGAAATCAAAGAATGTGTAACTATCTTCCACAAGAAATCAAAGACTGGAACTATCTTCCACAAGAAATCAAAGACTCTGTAACTATTTTCCACAAGAAATCAAAGACTGTATAACTATCTTCCACAAGAAATCAAAGACTGTATAACTATCTTCCACAAGAAATCAAAGACTCTGTAACTATTTTCCACAAGAAATCAAAGACTGTATAACTATCTTCCACAAGAAATCAAAGACTCTGTAACTATTTTCCACAAGAAATCAAAGACTGTATAACTATCTTCCACAAGAAATCAAAGACTATAACTATCTTCCACAAGAAATCAAAGACTCTGTAACTATCTTCCACAAGAAATCAAAGACTGTATAACTATCTTCCACAAGAAATCAAAGACTGGAACTATTTTCCACAAGAAATTAAAGACTGTATAACTATCTTCCACAAGAAATGAAAGGCACCACCAATCCTCTCAGTACTTCAGCACTGCCTATCTCAGTACAGACTACATGCGCCATTAAAAAGAATTAAAACCTAATAATTATGTCAAAAAACTCAACACCCCACATTGTACCAATGACTTCAGGCAGAGGAGCACATTTGGGAGGGTACAAGCCTTAACCTGATGTGAGGAAACAGTTCATACCAATATGTCAATTTCTTCTATTTTAAGTGATATATTTTCTTCCTCTTCTATGGCATCATCTTTTAAGTATTATATTTTCTTCCTCTTCTATGGATCACTTTTTAAGTGATACATTTTTTTCCTCTTCTATGGCATCACCTTTTAAGTGATATATTTTCTTCCTCTTCTATGGTATCACCTTCCTCTTCTTTCTTTTTCTCTCCTGTATCCCCTGTTGAAGCACAGCCTATCAACCAATTCATGACCAGCCAAAGACTTGTTCATGGTTTTTTTTTTATTTTGCAGCTAAAATTTTCCATTGTTTGGGTAGGCATCCCCCATGCCAACCATACTTGGTGGCCTCCTGTGACATGCTTGCTAGGTTGTAGCACTGCTGTTCTTTGCTTACCTTAAGGGCCCTGTTAACACAAAAGCGAATATATTTTGCAGGCACTTAAGAAAGGATTCCGGCAAGCATCCATGTGGGTCGATGACAATTGTCAGAGAGCACTGCTTCAGAAGCTGATGATCTTGAATGAAATCGATACACAGAAGCTGAAAGTTATTGAAGACACCAGTGATGGAACGTCAGTGCTGATATCTGGACAAGGACTTGAAGACACAGAAACATTGGCAATGTCAGACACAAAGGCAGCATCTGGGAGGGCTGTTGTGGTTATGTGTGACCTTGTGGATGCTCAGGGGCGGATAATCGAAAGTTTGCGATGCCGAGAGGAAGTATTAAGGTAAGACAACTCTTTGGCTAATTTGTACAATCATTTGTATATATGCTGTAGTGTTTTTGTTTTTTCACGTTTCATCATTGTTTTAAGTCAAGAGAGAATACGTAAATCCTCCGCAACACTCCATGGCAAGCAAGGACCTGAAGATCACCTAAGCAATTGTCTTCAGTTGAATAGTGGGCAGACGTGATGACACTTTATCACATGTCATGCCAGGTAGCTCTGGCGGTTATTTTCAACCTATCTTATAATGTGTACTAAGAAATGTCTTGGGAAATAAAGACGGCTGATGTGATAAAGCTAGGAGTATGACAGGGGTGTGTCTTGTCACTGGATCTCTTCTTCCTCTATAGCAAAGTAATAATGAGAGAGACCAAAGAGAAACCAGGAATACTATTCAGAGGTGTTTTTTTTTTTCACTCGCTCGCTTTGAACTCAAGCGTAGTCCATATGCACTATTTATATAGTGATGGACTGAATTTTGCATGTGGATTAGTTTTGCCTATTAACACTGTCCCTCGCCATCAGGCTAACCCACTCTGACTTCAGAGATGCTTGTTCTTCTTCTTTTGTTCGCTTGAAATATGTCTATAACTGCAATATTGTCTCTTGTATGAATTTAACTGTCTTTTTTTAGTTCACTCAGCGGTCCATAGAATTTATCTTCCACTGTCGTCTCCCTAGGCCAGAAGGTTTGCCTAGATATGTTATATTTTGGGCACTCTTGGAGTATATGCTCTGCTGTCTGTGACGCCAATCCACATGTATGCATGGCTGATTCACCAATCTTGAATTTTGTATAGATGTGGTTGCGTAATCTATTGTGTCCTGTTCTGAGGCGCAGAATAATGACTTGTTCTGGTCTGTCCATAATGTGGTAGTTGTCTTGAGCAGGTTTTGGTGGCTTTCTAACTGATTTGATCATTCTTTTCTTTTGGTGGTATGCAACGGGCACATCAGGCTGTTCTTCTTTTGCTCCTTCCTTAGCCAATCGATCAGCTCTGTCGTTTCCGGGTACTCCACTGTGGGATGGTATCCACTGTATGGTGACTTTATGCTGACTGCTAAGTTCAGAAAGTAGTGTCCTTAGAGAGGTACTTGTAATTTACATCCCCAAGTCAAGGACGACAGGTCAACATTTATGTCCAGTTGTCCAGTGTAGGGGTTGAACCACTTACCTCGGCATCAGCACATCGGATGTTTCAGAACACGCATTCTTACCCAATAGGCCATGCGGACCTGCTATTCAGAAGTTATAATGTACACTATATACTCTGTACAGATGACACAGTATTGATGGCGGGTAAGGAAACAGATCTACAACAATTGTTGGACATTGTATCAGTTATCAGTTCAGTTATCAGTTGGGGTATCTTCGTTGCACTCCGGACATGTCCATAGGTGCTCAGATCCTCCCCCCAGCATATGCATCAGCGTCCGGTGGCTAATAGTGCCAGTTCTGTGTTGGTTGACGAGGCACTTTGTTTTCCCGATGTACCTCTCGCGTCTGGCTGTGCCGATTCTTACTCCCAGGTCTTTCATCCTGGACAGCAATGTGGAATCACTGACGTCAAAATCCTCTGTTCTCGCCAAATCTTTAAGGACGTTAATAACATCGGCACGATCCATGGGCTGGCCATCTACAGGGTGGCAGAGCCAGCCAGTTTGTCAGCTCGTTCATTTCCCTCGACTCCCGCATGTCCCGGGACGAAGATGAAGGTAACTTTATGGACAACAGACTTCCGCAGCGATTCAGTCCACTGTCTACGTACAGATCCATCTTCGACCTTCTGAATCATGCTCATTGAATCACTTAGTACACACACGTTGGTATAATGCTGTGATTCCAGCCATATGAAAGCCTGTGTAACTGCCATCACCTCCATCGTCATGCTGCTCGTGGTCATAGAGTGGGCACCACTGGATTCTTGAACGGTTCGGCCCGCTGAACGGGCTGTAAATGTCCACGCACTTCTCTGGTGCTTTACAACAGATCCATCTGTATAGATGAGCACTTCGGGGCTATCTGAGTGTTCATAGATGAGCGCATTAACCTCTGCATTGACAGCGATACCCAATATGCTGCACGTGGTCTAAACAAGGAATTAAAACTCCTAAACATAAACACATAAGTGTAAAATATAGAAGTTACAAACATTTCAACCAAAACGCATTTTTACAGGACTTGCTCAGTTCACCTCTAGACAATGTTTGTCAGTTTCCTGACCCGGATGATGCTCTGGAATTCTGGATGAAAACATTTATTGATGTTTTTGATAGACATGTGCCAATCAAGAAAGTTCGAGTAAAACACCACGTCAAGCCACCTTGGATCACCCAGGAAATACTTGAAATTATGAGAGACAGATAAAGCACATAAAAAGTGGGATCTCAGCGCATACCTTACTCTTAGAAACAAAGTTCAATATACCATACGATGGGAAAAGAAAAATTACTTTAAGAACTTAGTAATGGATAAAACAAATAGTAAGGATATATGGAAGGCAATTAACACCTTGACAAACAAGTATAACTTCCGAAATTCTTTACCATCAAATCATATTACATGCGACCAATTCAGTAATTTTTTTCAAACTGACATAGACCAGTTGAAGGCTTCAATACCTAATTCTCCTTGCAACTTATCTTTACTGTCATCGTTTTGCGAGAATAGATGCTCCGGCGATATTCTTTCCGACATACCGCTAATGTCATGACAATCACTGAGGTATTCACTTACCTCAGTAACCTAAAAAACACAACCTCATCTGGGTTAGATGGAATCAGCAACCGGATTCTCTGTTATGCTGTGCCAGTGATCTGTATATCACTAACCTATGTATATAATCAGTGTCTCACCAAAGGCCACTTTCCATCAGCTCTCAAAATCGCTAAAGTGTACCCTCTTCTTAAATCTGGTTCATTGGACAATGATCTCCCGAACAATTACAGGCCCATTTCCTTACTATCATCACTATCTAAGCCACTAGAAAAACACATCCTTAAAGTAACATTACAGTATTTAGTTCGCAACAAGCTTATTGTTGACAACCAATCAGGATTTCGAACAAAATATTCTTGCCATACGGCCCTAACAAACATGATAGAAAATTGGCACCAGAATATAAACAACAACAGTCTATGTGGAACTGTGTTTATTGATTTCAAGAAAGCATTTGATATGATAGACCATGTTATTTTAATTAAAAAACTTGAGACAATGAAAATTGGCCCTAATGTAGTCACTCTAATATCATCTTTTCTATCAAACAGAAAGCAAGTAGTATCACATAATAAATGTCTGTCTCATACCACTACCTTCAATATTGGAGTACCGCAAGGCTCTATTCTTGGCCCTCTATTGTTTACCATATATATTAACGATCTACCTTTGCATCTTTCGTCGTCCTGCGATCTATTTGCAGACGACTGTACAGTGTACACAAATGCTGAAAACTATTTTATTGGAGTCGTCTTTACAACAAGAATTAAATAATGTAGTTAGGTGGAGCTATTCAAACCGTATGCAAATTAACATCACTAAAACAAAATCAATGTTACTAACAACCAGACAAAGACTTCAAACTCTAAGCTCACACACATCACTTCAACTTCACATCGATAACATGCCAGTAGAAAGTGTAATTGAGCACAAAACATTAGGCATAATCATTGATAGAAACCTAACCTTTAATTCCCACGTTCAAGCGCTTATTAAACAAACAGCGAAAAAAGTCTACCAACTCGCCAGAATTAAAAACTTCCTTGATGAGGACACAAGGAAACTATTCTATACTTCTCATATACAGACACACTTTGACTACTGCTCTACAATCTGGGACGGTTGTTCTAATTCAAACACCAAGCGACTTTACTCACTCCAGAAACGGGCTGTGAGTCTAATTTATAACAAACATTTATCTGACAATCCTAGCCTGTATAAACGCCTTCAGTTACTACCACTCCGCAAACGCCTGCTTTTCAATAAAGCTAAACTAATTCACAAAATCCTGCATCGAAATGCCCCAAATTACCTTTGGCCATTGTTTAAATATAATGCTAGACACAGTAAACGTTTAAATATATTACACATTCCGAAGCCTAGGATTGACTTATACAAAACAAGCTTAACGTACTCTGCAGCTCAGCTGTGGAACAATCTTCCACAAGAAATCAAAGACATCACCAATCCCTATTCATATAATCGCAAATTACTCGAACACTATCTCAGTACGGATTATCTTCCCCCTTAATAATAGAGATAATAATAATAATAACAAAACCCTAGTATAACAGCCAGTCCCCTTTTGGTAGGCCAGTATATTCCACATGGCTAATAACAAGTGTCAGACCATTATCTAATTTTACTGTGTCGTGTAGTTTTGATGTTCGCATTTTGCCCATGCCTTTATAATGCATATCTTTTATATTGTTGCTGTTCTCTGTTAGCCTTGAATGATGTGTGAATGAAATAATGTATGAAAGAGAGTGATAGAAGGGCAGAATGTTAGACGGGCCTGCGTGCCCAGTTCTTAACCCTTTGAAAATAAAGTTTGTTCGTTCGTTCGTTCGTCACTGTCACTGAATGTAAGAAAGAGAGTGCTGAAATGTTTTACAGAACCTGCATTACTGTATGGTTGTGAATCTTGGAATGTAAATGAACAAATTAGGTAGAACTTGAATGTAACATGTGGTTCCTGAGACGAATGTTGTGAATTCATGGACTGCTGAGTAACTAACGATGATTGTCTGAAAGAGGCTAATGAAACTACTCGTAGAACATCATACACAACAATAAGAAAGAGATAAACAGCTTTTCTTGGTCATGTGATGTGAAGAAAGGCATTGAGAACATCGTGGCGACTGGAAAGATCGAGGGGAAGAGAGGCAGAGGCCGACCAAGAGAAATGCTGGATGGACTGAGACGGCATGGAGGAATATTATCAACAGAGTTGATCCAGAACACCAAAGACCGAGATCTGTGGAGAGACATGAACGCCTATGCCAGCATGCAGGGCACTTGATGATGATGATGTTATATGGGCTGCATCAATCGCTGAGTGCCGATTGGTCTGTACAAACAGGGATCTAGCACCATATGCCCACACATGTCAGGTATGTAAAACGGCCTGTTACTTTACTTTTACTGACTTTCTGGAGGTCAGCATGGCCGAATGGATACAAGTGCTTCTTCTTAAACACCCGGTGTGTTGATGTGAAGTAGCGGGTTCAACTCCTACACCGGTCAGTTGGACTAAAATGTTGACTTCCCATCCTTGACTTGGTGGCATAAATGACAAGTACCTCTGAAGTCGGGGTTGGTTCATCTGATGGCGAGGGACGCTGAAACTCCTGATGTAGATTATTGTTACTTCAGTTCCTTTAAGCTCAAACTATAATTACTTTCACCTCTGCCCTTGGCCATGGCTACCACAGCTCCATCGTCCTCAGCCTATGATTACTTCAGCTCCTAATGTAGTCCATTGCCACTGCCTCTCCTTCTAGTTCAATCTGATACTACTTTAAAACAAGCTGCCCAGTCACAGCATAGTTCCTATTGTCATACACATTTGTTTGGTACTCCTCCAGGCACCATCTGTCCAGCTATGTGAGGACAGCCGTGAGTCCGAGCCGTGTGGATGTCTGTGGTGTGTTGGTCCACTCTGAGCACTTGCTGAGCCTGAGTCGGGTTCAGTCGAACGACAACACTTTGAGCTTCAACATTGGTCACTTCATAAACAAATATTCGGTGAGAAATGCCGGTTGTTGGTTTTGTGGTGAAAATATCAATTTCGTTGTACATTACAGTCTCTGTCAGTGCTCAGTCTCCTCTAGTAGAGCACATAGGAGAATCTCAACACTGTGCACCAACTCTGTAGCATCCGCGAGGATTAAAAATATCTGCATACCAGAATCACACTTGCTGTAAATAGTGTTTTGTGGGGTCTTTGTGAGGACTACATGAGTTCAAAAATTGTCCTTGCGAGGACTATACCAGTCCTTGTGAGGACTATACGCATAGAGGAGAATGCAGTGGGGGATGACTGACACTCAACCCATAGAGGAGAATGCAGCTGGACGCTCAGCCAGGCTGCCACTGGTACCATCAACATGGGAACTCTTCATTGGCTACTGCAAAGGTGACGGAGCACCTGTGGGAATGTGCTGAGTGCAGTCATGCTGATTCTTGATTTAATATCTATTATTTTGTTACAAAGTTACAAAATTGAGTCGGAGGCATCACCTCTCAGCCACCACATTTTTATATGTTTTGTTTTGCTCTTGCTTAATTCGAACTCAAGTGTACTACATACACATACTACTACTTCTAGTACACTGGACTGATTCTTGGGTGTGGATTAGCTTTCCCTATTACCAGTGTCCCTTGCCATCAGCTGAACCCACTCTGACTTGAGAGGTACTTGTAATTTATGTTTTATCTAAGACAAGAAGTCAACGTTTTATTCCAACTGATCGCTGTAGGGATTAAACCTGCTACCTTAGCATAAGCACACCCGATTTGTAAGAACGAGCGCTGTTATCAGTTCAGTCATGTTGACCTCTGATTGACTCATTTCATGGATGTCACATTTGTATTGAGTTATTCACAATTATAGCATTTCACTGATGTCACATTTGTATTGAGTTATTCACTTATAGCATTTCACTGATGTCACATTTGTATTGAGTTATTCACACTTACAGCATTTCACTGTTGTCACATTTGTATTTAGTTATTCACACTTACAGCATTTCATGGATGTCACATTTTTATTGAGTTATTCACACTTATAACATTTCATGGATGTCACATTTGTATTGAGTTATTCACACTTATAACAATTCATGGATGTCACATTTGAGTTATCCACACTTACAGCATTTCACTGTTGTCACATTTGTATTGAGTTATTCACACTTATAGCATTTCATGGATGTCACATTTGTATTGAGTTATTCACACTTATAACATTTCATGGATGTCAAATTTGTATTGAGTTATTCACATTTACAGCATTTCACTGTTGTCACATTTGTATTGAGTTATTCACACTTACAGCATTTCATGGATGTCACATTTGTATTGAGTTATTCACACTTATAGCATTTCACTGTTGTCACATTTGTATTGAGTTATTCACACTTATAGCATTTCACTGTTGTCACATTTGTATTGAGTTATTCACACTTATAGCATTTCATGGATGTCACATTTGTATTGAGTTATTCACACTTACAGCATTTCACTGTTGTCACATTTGTATTGAGTTATTCACACTTACAGCATTTCATGGATGTCACATTTGTATTGAGTTATTCACACTTATAACATTTCATGGATGTCACATTTGAGTTATCCACACTTACAGCATTTCACTGTTGTCACATTTGTATTGAGTTATTCACACTTATAGCATTTCATGGATGTCACATTTGTATTGAGTTATTCACACTTATAACATTTCATGGATGTCACATTTGTATTGAGTTATTCACACTTATAGCATTTCATGGATGTCACATTTGTATTGAGTTATTCACACTTACAGCATTTCATGGATGTCACATTTGTATTGAGTTATTCACACTTATAGCATTTCACTGATGTCACATTTGTATTGAGTTATTCACACTTATAGCATTTGAAGGACAAGAAACACACACATTCTAACCAAGTATATTTGAGAGTTCAAAAATAAACACATATGTATTGCTTGGCGCTCATAAACATAGAAGAAAGAAGTAGAGACTATAGGAAGCACAGGACAACATGAAAATTGAAAGCTATAGGTACTGACAGAGATTTGGACCTGTCACCTCCAAATGACGACAGCGCCTCCCTGCAGAACAAGTGTACTTCAACGCATGACCAATTAGACACCCCTAAAAAAAGGTGTCTTCATTAGCCAGGTAGCTTAAAAGTCGGTTAAAAGTCAACAGGGTCGACTTCATTTGCACCGGGTTTTTATCCCATAGAGATCTGTCTCTTTCCGCAGCTCGGAAAGCATCGCACAAAGCATGAACTCCGTAGCTCTAGCGACGACCCACTGGAGTCCGAAAAATGCCACTTATGAACCAAAGGACGTGGCCCAGATCGAACCCACAACCTTCGGAGCCCGAGTCAAACGGCTTGACCACTTCGCCACGGATCATCCACATGAACCCACAAATATGGAATATGGAAAGAATTCATATCTAATCATTGAAATAACAGCATAGGTCAAATCACGAAGTCATTAGGAGATGACACGTTTGAATCTTGGTGGTAATTATAGCTTTAAATTGTTATGTTGTCTAGTGCGTTCTATAGACTCTACTTCTTTCTTCTCCTTCTATGAGTGCCAATAATACACATGTGTTTATTTATGGCCTCAAATGGTTCCCCAACTGATTTATATTTGAGAAAACATTCAACACAACTATAAGAAAGAGACAAACAGAAAGATGTATTAATTACATTGTTACATTATGTTGCTTTCAGACAAGAAATCATCAAGACATCTCGCTAGGAACTCTTCCCCACACAAAACTGACAGAACAATTCAGGATGTTTACCATTGACATGTACAAACTGTTAAGGGTTCCTGAGTTAGATACAGCTGCTGAAATATGTACCCTGGCTGGAGAAGCAGTAGATGGATGCCCAGAGGTGCAACAGCAGAATGAGGTGTCAGCGTGCTCTTCTATCAGACAAAGAGATCGTGTCTCACTTGCCTGTCTCCAGCCAGGTCATAGTAAGGAGTTGTTTGAGCTTGAACTTGTGGACTCCAGTTGTACACCAATACCGAGTGTAAGTGTTGCTGCAGGATTTGCTTCATTGGCAGAGTCTGAGGATGTGGCTCAAGAAGTGTGCGGAGCTGACTCATGTCTGAGAGCATCAGGTTTTAAGACTAATAGAAATCCTGATGGCTGTGAAAGACAAAACCTGTTTCATGAAAATGACACAGTTGTATCCAAACAAGAACCAGTTGATGTAGGAGTGTTAGTTTCCGAATCTGTTGGCCACAGGGAGTACAATACTGAGTACAATACACAACAGTTAATTTCCATGGCGATGCCTAAGACCTCATGTTTGAATGAGAAGGCAGCAAGTTCAGGATTGTCTGTTCCAGAATGCAAAACAATGAGGAACAAGAAGAGGTCATCCAGTGGTCAACTGATAGAGCAGGATAGAGCAGTTGGAGGAAGCAGTCCAGAAAGAAAACGTGCAAGACCAGGCCGTGTTGATGGAAGTGAGGAATGTAATGCATTCATCAACTGTGATTTGAATTCAGAATATGGAGAATTGACTCAGTCTGTTCATTTGAAGGTACTGTATTATCATTGTTATCATCATCATCATCATCATTGTAATGAGAATATATACTAAGGTGTTTCTTTGTGAGAGGGCATATTGTCTTGAAACAAAGGATAATTCTGAATGAATGGCACAGAAATAACATGCCCACTTTCCATCATTAATGCCAGGTGAGTCCCTCAGGAGTTGAGGTGGCTGTCGTATATTTTGAAGGGACTGGCAATCACTAAAGTGCATGACCCATCTCTGTTAAAGGTAGCTGGGCCCCATCCTCTTCTTATATGTAAATAGATCAAGAATACGACCCTTGAAAGATTTACAGACTCGGATTTGGTTATTCGTCTAAGGGTGTGTGGTCCTCTTTTAATAGAAAAGTCATCACTAGGTTTGTCCCCTGTCCTTCCACCTGGTATTTAATGGTATAGCTCACGAACCCCCTTCTTCCATCTTAAGAAATTGTCTGAAAAGACTTTCTCAATAAGAATCAGGTGCAATATAACATGGATTTGGAACAGTTAAAGATGAAGAGTCTCCTGTTCTCTCTCTCCAACTAAGAATTTATCTTATGTGAATGTGTATCTGTTAATTAAACATTCAACAAACACAAGGGAGCATTGAGACATGTTCTACACACAAGATAGAGATTTTCCCACAGATAGTTTGGACTGACAAATTAAGTGGAAGAGATCTTCACATTTAAACAAATTTATTGACTGTGCCAGTTTCTTTTGGCCTATTTGACATTTTCTTCGTTTTTTCATCAGCTGTTGACATTTACAGAATGAAATAGAAAAAAACTTTCATAGGACCAAGTATAGTCAGTCAATAAATAATAACATTCATTGTATAGTGAGATATTTTAACTACCAAAATGTGTTATAGTTAACAATTTCTACATCCAACAATAATTCAAGAAAATCATTTTCTGAGAGGGTGAAGTTTGTGGGAGTGATAAGAAAACCTGGTGTGATGAGATGTGGATAAGCCTGGGTCCATGGTCTGATGGATCCACTTCAGGTTGGGCCAGTTTAGCTTCACTGAAGACTTCTCATTCTCTGCTTAAGGCTGGAGTCATCTGCCATCACAGGTGTTGATCATCTCATTCACTCCTCTTCCCTCCTTGTTGGTTAGGTGTGGCACCAAGACATCACTGTTTAAAATTCATACAAGTATGTATAATCCTTTACAGCATGTTCATAGTGTGAACACAACATAACAAAACAAAATGATAAGATCAGAAGAAGTATTGTTGTGTTACTTTGGGGTGGGTCAGAGATTATTACACTGGATGCAGCTTCTGTTGTCTGGTACCTGCTGTATGCATTTCCTCAGTGGACCTGTAGTTCAGTGAGTAGTGTACAGTCAGACACAGATAAGAGTGATAATGCGATGTTCCCTGAATCATGGTAATCAAGCTGACAGGCAAGATCAACACAAGTATGAGATGCATTTGTATAAATGGCATACATTTAAACATCCACATTACTCTATTTGTTCTACATTGTGTATATAATTGTTTATCTGTACTTTCCAAGGCAACTACTTCCTATTCTAAATCATTTCCTTGTTCCTGCTGTTGTGGTGTGGAGTTGTGTGGTGTGAAGTGTATTGTGTTGAGTTAACTTCTGTTGTGTGGGGTTCCATAGCTTGTACTAATTGTCCTCACATCTACATCAGTTAATATGAGTTTAACTCATCTAGTGTGCTTTTATTGTGGTTCATGTCCAACATACAGAATTTCTGATGTGTATTTGTTACAAAATGTAATCTATACAAGGTCATGACACAATATATTAGAAAAAAATTATTACTTAAAGTATTTTTCCCTAATACTCTCCTCCTCTCTGTCTACTTATACTTCTCCTACATCTTTTACCAGTGCATATCATGTCCATTCTGTTGGCGACACAGTTGGCTATAAACCAAGGTAATTTTCACCCGTTAGTCTGAGCAGATTAAGTAGGTCGGCTATCACAAATGGCGTTTGTGAACATAAACCTATTTTAAGCAATGCAGTTGATGTAGTGCGTTGTCTAAATAAAATCTGACACATGAATAAACTAATTTCTATCAAATACTATTTGTTTTCAATTCGTAAAGAGAAAAGGAAGAGTATAATTCCTGTTTCAGTTCTTTAGATTGCAAAATAGACAGAATTAAGTACATTTTTAAGCAAGGTAGTGTTTCGTTTGCACCAGCTGACTATCTCTGCAGAAACGTTTTCCTAGAAGTTTTTGATGAAAAGCATTCGAGTGCATTGGAAATTTCATCTCGTACATTATTCTGTGATAGATTATAGTCATATGCACATAGTGAAGTTGTTAGATGTAGTGTAGAAAGTCAGAGTTTTGCAGTTTTGAGAAATTATAAGATGTCGGTTTCGCCGGGGAAGTGGCGCCAGTATTGAAGTTGCGATCGGCAGTTTTTCACATTTTCAGAGATTTATTTTATCAAAAATACAATTCATTGGACGCACAACACTGGATACCTTTACGTTATACATCTTGGTACCACTTAGATCTGAGAATCACACGCTTACCTCAGACTAGATCAAACTGCCCGTTGTAAAAGTTTGAAAGTTGGACAACACATAGCTTTGGCGACTGCTCGCTCGCTCTGAAGTCATAGAAGTGCGCGGTTTTATTAAAGCGGCGCCCAAGCTGGGGGACGCTATATCCACGTGATGTGTCTCTACCAGTCACATTCTATTCTGTTGACGCTAACCTTTCTATTCTTATCCTGGCATCTGTCTGTCATTAGCATCGCTTAGTGCGTTCAATGTTCTACGGTGCTGTAATTGTTTTGATAATCTCTGGGTTGCTGTGTAACGTTGACGCGCTGAAAATGATGGATAGGTGAATATGTCACATAGCCCCACTCCAGATTGTTCTAGGGTATGGAACTAAGTTTCCAGCATTTACAGTGGTCAAGCTTTTCCTATATGATTTACTCCAATGTATTCTCTCCTGTATCTGATTGACCTGGTTCATCAGACACTGGGTGTCGACTTAGAAAGTCTGCTCCCACATTCATCTTTCCAGGGACATATTCTATCTGGAACGAGTATGGTTGTAGAAGTAGTGACCACCTCATAAGTCTTGCATTCAAATTTTTTGATGCTGCGAGAAACATAAGTGGTTGATGATCACATTGTACAGTGAAGTGTTTTCCATATAGGTATGCCTGAAACTTCTGTACACTCCATACGAGAGCTAAACATTCTCTCTCGATAACACTATAATTCTTCTCCGCTGCATTCAATTTCCTGCTGGCATAAGCTACAGGGAATAGCTCTGATGTTTCATCTCCTTTTCTCTGCAACAGCGTTGCCCCAATTCCTACGTCACTGGCGTCTGTACGCAGTACGAATGGTTGGTTGAGATCTGGCAGATGTAAAACTGGGTGATTGGTTAAGGCTTGTTTGAGTGCTGTGAAAGCTCTCTCACATTCAGCAGACCAATTGACTTTCTCTGGGTTCCCTTTTTTGGTAAGATCCGTTAAAGGTGCGGACAGAGTATTGAAGTCTTTAATGTATCGTTGATAGAATCCACCCAAAGATACGAATGATCTCACATCCTTCTTTGTCTTTGGACGAGGTGCTCTCTGGAGTTTGTCCACGTTTCCTTCCTGTGGAGTTATTAGTCCATGAGATATCTTATGACCTAAAAAGTCCAATTCTTGGAATCCTACTTGACATTTCTTTGGCCTAGCCTTTAATCCAGTTTCTCTGAGTCGTCTGAACAAAATATGTAGTGTTTCTACATGCTTGTCAAATGTTTCAGTTGCGATCAGTATATCATCCATAAAGTGACTAATGTCTGGATGGTGTAGTGGGTCAAGTAATTTTCTCATCATACGTGTAAAAACGCTAGGAGCATTACTTAATCCGAATGGAAGTACGTTGAACTCATAGTGTCCTCCAGGCGTACTGAAAGCTAACCATGGTCTAACCTCCTCCTTTACAGGAATCTGATAATATCCCTTACTGAGATCAATCCTAGTAAAGTACTTAGCTCGGTTGAGTGCTGTGAAGAGTTTGTTCTGATCAGGCAGAGGTTCTGCTTGAAATTCAGTAATAGCATTGAGCTGTCGATAGTCGATGCACAATCTATGTTCTCCACTTGGCTTTCTCAATAATACGACGCTGGCACTGTAAGGTGATTCAGATGGTGAAATTATTCCTGCGGTGAGTAGCTGTTGTATTTCTTCCTCTAAAGTCTTTTGCTTTGCATAAGGAACTGGGTAAGTCTTGACTCGCACAGGCACTGTGTCATTTAACTTCATGTCAAATTCCTCCAAATCAGTTCTTCCTGGCTTATCTGTAAGTACGTCTGCATACATAACCATAAGTTCCCGAATCTGCTCCTGCTGATCCTTTGTTAAGTTGGGATTAATTTCCACATCCTTAAAGGTTTCTTTGGCTTGCAGTGGGTACTCGACTCCCATTGTTGATCCTTCTTCGACTTCAGTAGCCACACTCATGGCCATCAGATGTGCAGGTTCGGTGGTTGAGGGTCTTTCATTATATTTCTTCAGAAGGTTTATGTGAAATACTTTCATCTTGCCTTTGACAGAAATCTTGTAGTTGGTACGTGAGATTTTCTCCGTCACTACATAAGGTCCTCTCCATCCAATTTGCAGCTTATTCTGACTGGTTGGAAGCAGCAACATCACCTTCTCTCCCACCTCTAACTCTCTATCTTTTGCCTTGCGATTGAAGTAGCTAGCAATTCTTCGTCTGGCTTTACGTAGATTGACATTCGCTTGTTTCCAACTGTGTTGTAAACGATTCTTCAACTCGGCAACATACGTAGATGCAGTCACGACTGTATCGTCTGTATGATCATCAGTCCATGTTCGTAGCAATGCCTCCAATGGCCCCTTGATTGGTCGTCCAAACAACAATGTTGCTGGAGCAAAACCTGTTGAGTGATGGGGTACCTCCCTATAAGCGAATAGTGCTGCGGGTAAATACAAGTCCCAATCCTCCGTATTCTCCTGGGCAATTTTGCGCAGAATACTAATCAAGGTCCCGTTCCACCGCTCCACAAGTCCGTTGGATTGCGGGTAATATGGTGAACTAAAGATATGGCGTGAATGAAAAAGTCTAAATGTCTCCTCCATAAGTTTACTACGAAACTGTGAACCGTTGTCCGTCAAGATTCTTTGGGGGAATCCTAGACATGTGAATATTCCTAATAATGCTTCAGCAACGTGTTTGGAGTCACAGCTTGGCATAGGAACCGCTTCGGCCCACATGGTCGTTGTGTCCACAAGCGTTAATATGAATCGATTTCGCCTCTTCGTTGCGGAGAGGGGTCCGATTATGTCTACAGCTACCTTCTCGAACGGTATTCCTGTTATGGGCAGATCACCCAACATTGCCGGTGGTGTCCGGTGTTTTGGTGATACTTTCTGACACTGTGGGCATGATTTTACAAACCGTTGTATGTCTGCGTTCATCCCTGGCCAAAAGTAGTGAGTTGCAATGCGCTGTGTAGTGGCGTTGATACCCATATGCCCACTAAAGGGTAGACTGTGGCCCATTTCAAGAATCTGAGCCCTGTGTGGAGTTGGTACAACAAGTTGGTTGAACTCTTGTCCAGCTCTCCCTGCTTTCCTGTATAGAAGTGCTGACTTCATAAACAGCTCACCTTTACGTGGAGGTAAATGTGATTTAGGCAGTTTCCTGAAGCAGGGTTCCAAGGTGCTATCGGCTTCTTGTGCCCTCTTCAGTTCCTCCTTTCGAGGGATTGGCGTAGTTGTTTCCGGAGTCTTTTTCATCTGGGATCGAGTTGTCATCGTCGACATCGCCACAGGTTGAACAGGTTCTCCTAGAATTATAAATCTACGGCCAAGAATTACGGGATATATAGGATCTTCTAAGACTGCAGCCTTGATTGTCCCAGTGACATAACGAGATGCTATGCTCACCTTTGCCACCGGAAGAGACATAGTTGTAGAGCTCTTCAGGGGTCCCTGTAATTCGACGATCTCCTCTGTCACCTGTTCCGGGTGAACTAAGGATGATGATACAACACAGTCGTACGATAACCCGGTATCATAGAGACAGGTCGTCTTGAATCCATTCAGCAATATGGACTCGACAACCGGAAGATGAGATGCGGTGTCTTTATGAGGTGTCTGGTTGGACGTTTCATCAGTGTTCACTCCTTTCTCTCTTCGGCTGGCCAAACAAGCAGCTGTGTGTGGAGGTGGCTTCTTCCTACAATTATTCAATGTGTGTCCTTTAATTTTACAATTAGTGCAGAATAATTTTTCCTCCTTCGCTGTTGTTTGGGCTGTGTTCTGAGGGATGTTTTTGGTTTTCCCATTTTTCTTGGTGCCCAAGTTGCCATCACCCTCCTTTGCTTTTGAAGTTTTATCCTGAGGGGGAATGTTGGCCGAACGTCCCTTACCTCCGATTTCCTTCTGAGATTTCTCAAATCTCTCGGCTAGGATGATGATGCTTTCTAGTCGGTCAGCTCCGTTCTGGGTTAAGAATGCTTTCATTTCATTCGACATCTTTCCTTTTAGCTGATCTATGATGATCATCTCTCGGAGCCCCTCGAAACTCTCATCAAACCTACCTAGACTTGCCCATCGTTGAACATAAGATTTCAGCCTTTCAACTAATTGCGCATAACTTTCGCCCGGTTCTTTCCTTGCGGTTTTGAATCGAACTTTGTAAGAGTCCCCGTCCACTTCGAATCGGCTCAAAAGTGCCTTTTTGAGTGTTTCGTAATCCTGTTGTTCTTCTCGAGTGAGTCTAGAGAACACGTCATACGAGGTAGACCTTAAAGCTTGCGATAGTTTCGTCGCCCATTTTTCCTGTTCTAGACCACAACTGACGCACATAAGTTCGAAACGTGATAAAAAAGCCTTGACATTGTCCGTCTGTTCATTAAATGGTTCTAGTGGAAATGACATCGCTCCGGAATTTTGGTACGAGACGTTGGAATGTTGTTCTGTCACTGGAAAACCTAGTGAGTTTGAGGGGGTGGGGGGAATCCCTCCCTCTAGTCTTCGGATCTCCAGATCAGTCTCCATTCTCTTCAACTCCAGTTGATGTTGACGTTCTCGTTCCCTATCCCTTATTTCATCTTCATGTTTCCTTTGTTCTAACTCATAAGCTTGTAGGCGTTGTTTCTCCTTTTCAGCGATTTCAGCTTGAAGTTTCTGTTGTTCTAATTCATATGATTGTAGGCGTTGCTTCTCCTTTTCAGCGATTTCAGCCTGCAACTTACTCTCCTTCTCAGCTATTTCAGCTTGAAGTTTCTGTTGTTCTAATTCATATGATTGTAGGCGCTGCTTCTCCTTTTCAGCAATTTCAGCCTGCAGTTTCTCCCTCCTGTCGAATTCATCTGATACGAATTTAGCCAGCTCAGGGCCGTCTAAATTGCATAGCTTGCCTATTTCTACTGTCTGGGCACGGAACTTAGCAGCCTCGGCCATGCTATATTTTTGTTTACCCTATCTTTTTGTAAAAAATAATAATACTGTGCAGTTTGCTCAGGTCTGGGTAAGCCTGTCACTTCCCGGATCTGAAATTATACAGCATAACATGCACAATATTAACAAGCAAAAACTAACTAATGTCCGCTGACCCAAGTAAAATAGTTCTTATACACCACGAGAATCTGACCTAAGAAATAATTGCAACTTAAATTCTTGTCTTTCTGTCAATGCTCCTCAAGCTAAAGACAGAAGCAAAGAAGTACCCAGAATGATTGCACTCTTCCCAAAAGAACTTGAAATTTTGATAGAGATTTCCCTATGGAGAAAAAATTTTCCCAGTCGGTGATGAAATTCTCTAAGTCCAAATTCCTCTATAGAAAGACATCTTCTCGAAAGAGAATAATATTGTAGATGGTAAATTCTCACTCTATTTCCTCTGGAACACCTTTTTCTGAAATATAGACCTATTTGAAAGAGGCCCTCCTTTTTTCAGAAGAAATGATCAGTCACTTGCTATATTCTATCTATAATTGTCATTCATATCATATGGAGGTCAATCAGTACCCCACATGATGTTCATTTATCATATGTGAAGTGACAAAGTTGGAAATCTTAATTTGTTTAACAACCTCTATAATTGTCAATCATATCATATGGAAGTCAATCAGTACCCCACATGATGTCTATTCAACATATGTAAACATGACAAAGTTGGAAATCTAAATCTGTGTAACAATGTCTATAATTGTTCAAAACAAGTACAATGTCACCAATTCACACATGAATACTGTTCACATCTAGTGTCACTGATCTACTATAGTTTAGAATCCCTCGTCAGATATCTATCTATTCCCAGGGTTTATCATCTAGGATAATAGTTATCTAAACTGTCTGCTGGGTTTCAAAGTCCGGGACGGGCATCCAATATATGTCGTATATTTTGAAGGGACTGGCAATCACTAAAGTGCATGACCCATCTCTGTTAAAGGTAGCTGGGCCCCATCCTCTTCTTATATGTAAATAGATCAAGAATACGACCCTTGAAAGATTTACAGACTCGGATTTGGTTATTCGTCTAAGGGTGTGTGGTCCTCTTTTAATAGAAAAGTCATCACTAGGTTTGTCCCCTGTCCTTCCACCTGGTATTTAATGGTATAGCTCACGAACCCCCTTCTTCCATCTTAAGAAATTGTCTGAAAAGACTTTCTCAATAAGAATCAGGTGCAATATAACATGGATTTGGAACAGTTAAAGATGAAGAGTCTCCTGTTCTCTCTCTCCAACTAAGAATTTATCTTATGTGAATGTGTATCTGTTAATTAAACATTCAACAAACACAAGGGAGCATTGAGACATGTTCTACACACAAGATAGAGATTTTCCCACAGATAGTTTGGACTGACAAATTAAGTGGAAGAGATCTTCACATTTAAACAAATTTATTGACTGTGCCAGTTTCTTTTGGCCTATTTGACATTTTCTTCGTTTTTTCATCAGCTGTTGACATTTACAGAATGAAATAGAAAAAAACTTTCATAGGACCAAGTATAGTCAGTCAATAAATAATAACATTCATTGTATAGTGAGATATTTTAACTACCAAAATGTGTTATAGTTAACAATTTCTACATCCAACAATAATTCAAGAAAATCATTTTCTGAGAGGGTGAAGTTTGTGGGAGTGATAAGAAAACCTGGTGTGATGAGATGTGGATAAGCCTGGGTCCATGGTCTGATGGATCCACTTCAGGTTGGGCCAGTTTAGCTTCACTGAAGACTTCTCATTCTCTGCTTAAGGCTGGAGTCATCTGCCATCACAGGTGTTGATCATCTCATTCACTCCTCTTCCCTCCTTGTTGGTTAGGTGTGGCACCAAGACATCACTGTTTAAAATTCATACAAGTATGTATAATCCTTTACAGCATGTTCATAGTGTGAACACAACATAACAAAACAAAATGATAAGATCAGAAGAAGTATTGTTGTGTTACTTTGGGGTGGGTCAGAGATTATTACACTGGATGCAGCTTCTGTTGTCTGGTACCTGCTGTATGCATTTCCTCAGTGGACCTGTAGTTCAGTGAGTAGTGTACAGTCAGACACAGATAAGAGTGATAATGCGATGTTCCCTGAATCATGGTAATCAAGCTGACAGGCAAGATCAACACAAGTATGAGATGCATTTGTATAAATGGCATACATTTAAACATCCACATTACTCTATTTGTTCTACATTGTGTATATAATTGTTTATCTGTACTTTCCAAGGCAACTACTTCCTATTCTAAATCATTTCCTTGTTCCTGCTGTTGTGGTGTGGAGTTGTGTGGTGTGAAGTGTATTGTGTTGAGTTAACTTCTGTTGTGTGGGGTTCCATAGCTTGTACTAATTGTCCTCACATCTACATCAGTTAATATGAGTTTAACTCATCTAGTGTGCTTTTATTGTGGTTCATGTCCAACATACAGAATTTCTGATGTGTATTTGTTACAAAATGTAATCTATACAAGGTCATGACACAATATATTAGAAAAAAATTATTACTTAAAGTATTTTTCCCTAATACTCTCCTCCTCTCTGTCTACTTATACTTCTCCTACATCTTTTACCAGTGCATATCATGTCCATTCTGTTGGCGACACAGTTGGCTATAGACCAAGGTAATTTTCACCCGTTAGTCTGAGCAGATTAAGTAGGTCGGCTATCACAAATGGCGTTTGTGAACATAAACCTATTTTAAGCAATGCAGTTGATGTAGTGCGTTGTCTAAATAAAATCTGACACATGAATAAACTAATTTCTATCAAATACTATTTGTTTTCAATTCGTAAAGAGAAAAGGAAGAGTATAATTCCTGTTTCAGTTCTTTAGATTGCAAAATAGACAGAATTAAGTACATTTTTAAGCAAGGTAGTGTTTCGTTTGCACCAGCTGACTATCTCTGCAGAAACGTTTTCCTAGAAGTTTTTGATGAAAAGCATTCGAGTGCATTGGAAATTTCATCTCGTACATTATTCTGTGATAGATTATAGTCATATGCACATAGTGAAGTTGTTAGATGTAGTGTAGAAAGTCAGAGTTTTGCAGTTTTGAGAAATTATAAGATGTCGGTTTCGCCAGGGAAGTGGCGCCAGTATTGAAGTTGCGATCGGCAGTTTTTCACATTTTCAGAGATTTATTTTATCAAAAATACAATTCATTGGACGCACAACACTGGATACCTTTACGTTATACATCTTGGTACCACTTAGATCTGAGAATCACACGCTTACCTCAGACTAGATCAAACTGCCCGTTGTAAAAGTTTGAAAGTTGGACAACACATAGCTTTGGCGACTGCTCGCTCGCTCTGAAGTCATAGAAGTGCGCGGTTTTATTAAAGCGGCGCCCAAGCTGGGGGACGCTATATCCACGTGATGTGTCTCTACCAGTCACATTCTATTCTGTTGACGCTAACCTTTCTATTCTTATCCTGGCATCTGTCTGTCATTAGCATCGCTTAGTGCGTTCGATGTTCTACGGTGCTGTAATTGTTTTGATAATCTCTGGGTTGCTGTGTAACGTTGACGCGCTGAAAATGATGGATAGGTGAATATGTCACAGTGGCTTAGAGATATGGTGTACATCTTTAACTTGAAAAGTAGTGGGTTTAAATCTAGTTGAGGGACGTGGTCTCTGGGCATTTCTTTCAGAGAAATGCCGATACTGTTAAACTACTTTATTATACCTGGCTATTCTTCTTCTTCTTCTTCAGCGTTCCGAGCCATTGAGGTTCTTTGCTGCAAATACAATCCGTCTCCATTCGTCTCTCTGGTGGACCTTCTCTTGCCAGTCGTTGATTCCAAGTGCCTGTAGGTCTGTACATGTATTATCTCTCCACCGCCTTCTTGGTCTACCTCGGGGTCTACGGTCATTTATTTCTTGAGTGTAAGCGAGTTTTGTTTCCCTATTATCTTCCATTCTTTCTATATGCCCCAGCCATTGTAGTCTATTAGCCTTCATGATACCAGTGATTAGCGGGGACTTAAACAGATCATAAATGTCTTTGTTACTTCTTCTTTTCCACTCTCCACTTTGTGTATCCCTAATGGGTCCAAAGATGCGTCTTAAAATTTTGTTCTCAAAGGTTTGTAACAAGGCTTCGTCTCCTTTCGTTGTACTCCAGGTTTCAGAGCCATACAGCACAACTGGTCTGATCAGTGTTTTGTATATTGTGATTTTGGTGTTACGAGATAGCGCCTTTGATTTTAGTAGATGTTGTAGTGCATAGTATATCTTATTTCCAGAGTTGATTCTAGTTTGTATTTCTTCCCTTATGATGTTGGAGCAGTTGAAGATTGTACCCAGGTATTTGTATGTTTCCGTTCTTTTAATGGTCATATTATCTATTTGTATGTGGCCAGAGTTTCTAGCCATTCCGCTATGTGTGGCTATTGATCGACTGAATAACCTTCTCACACCAAGGCAGAAGATAGTAGACCCTGTGTGCTCATTGAGCTTGTTAAAATATCTTGGGAAGTGGGCTATTGAATGCTGATCTGTTTTTACCACACATAACAACTTTTTCATTGCCACACATAAATCTCCCTCACTACCACAAATAACAACTCTTCTAACTACCATATGGTAGTGAGAGAGATGTTATGGGTATTAGTGAGAGAGATGTTATGTGTGGTAGAGAGAGATGTTTGTTACCCATAAAATTATGGGTGTGGCACCATCTGCCCAGTATGGCTTCATCCTCATCATTAAGTGTTCTGCCAGTTGACACAGGCTTTCATGTCTCTGCACATATTTTGGCCCGCGGTGTTCTGGATCAACTCTGCACATATTTTGGCCCGTGGTGTTCTGGATCAACTCTGCACATATTTTGGCCCGCGGTGTTCTGGATCAACTCTGCACATATTTTGGCCCGCGGTGTTCTGGATCAACTCTGTACATATTTTGGCCCGCGGTGTTCTGGATCAACTCTGCACATATTTTGGCCCGCGGTGTTCTGGATCAACTCTGCACATATTTTGGCCCGTGGTGTTCTGGATCAACTCTGCACATATTTTGGCCCGCGGTGTTCTGGATCAACTCTGCACATATTTTGGCCCGCGGTGTTCTGGATCAACTCTGCACATATTTTGGCCCGCGGTGTTCTGGATCAACTCTGCACATATTTTGGCCCGCGGTGTTCTGGATCAACTCTGCTGATGACATTCCCCCATGCTACTGTCTCCGTCCATTCAGCATAATTTCTCTCGGTCTGCCTCTGCCTCTCTTTCCCTTGATCTTTCCAGTTGTCGTGTTCTTCAATGCCTCTCATACGACTAAAGCATGCAAATGGGACCTTTAGTCACGTACACTTTTGGGTTAAATCCAGCTTCATATTAGTTGGTTGATAGGTTGGGTGGTGAATCCTCAAAAAGATATAAGAGTTCAACTCTTAAGTTATGGCATGTTATGTTGAATTACGTCATGGCACACTGTGGCTGGGTGATGAATCCTCTAAAAGATTGAGTTCAACTCTTAAATTATGGCATGTTATGTTGAATTATGTCATGGCACACTGGGGTTGGTTAGTGAATCCTCTAAAACAGGGGTATCAAACTCAATCGCTCAGCGGGTCCAAACTCAAATCACACGTAAGGTTGCGGGCCGAACAGGATAAACATTCAATAAGCCAAAAATTAAACATTTTTTAAACATGAATATAAATTAAAAAGAAAAAAAAGTTTTAATAATAAAAAATCATTGGAATACACATTTTAACTTTTATGTCAATTTGTCAGAGCACGATGTTTGGCATCTTTTCTTGGCTACAAGTTCGTTTATGTTGGGAGTAATGATTTGTGTCACTGAGATTCTCATGATGGACTGCAAGTGTTCATCAGTGAGATGACTCCAGTGTGATGTTATGTTAATCTTCATCACGGAAAACAGCTGCTCGCACAGATATGTGCTACCAAACATGCTCAAGGTTCGAGCCACATGTAGACGGAGCCGGGGCATCTCTTCAGGAATGAAACGAGTGAACTGTGCAGGCCCCACAGTGTCGTACTTTGCCTTTAGTGTCCAATTACACTGTAGCTCTATTAACTTCATCTGCAAATTTACAGTTGCAGTTTCCACATCTATGGCAAACTGATTACGAAACAGCTTGAAATTACTTTTCTGTGCTTCAAAGTCACTAAAGCGCCGTGTGAACTTGGCGGGAAGTAAGCTAAGTTTCTCAGCAAAGTGTGCATTTGGAAACGACATAGCGTTAACTTGCTTTAACACTGCTTGGCAACAAGAAAAGTGAGACAGGTTGCATTGCTGCATATGTGTCTCCCATAAGCGCAGCTTCACTTGAAATGCCTTCACTGCATCATGCATATCAGTGATAAAGTGATCCCGTCCCTGGAGCTGCAGGTTCAAGTCATTGAGATGAGTGGTTATATCAGACAGAAACGCCAACTCACATTTCCACTTTTTTCCCCGAAAAACTGGAATTTTTTCCTTTACTGTACATGAATTGACAGATTTCCTCGATCAGCTGGAAAAATCTTCTGAGAACTTTTCCCAGACTTAGCGACCACACCTTTGTATGATAAGGCATGTCATTGAATCAATCAATCAATCATGTGCATGGATTTCATGTCCAATATTTCTTCTGTAACATTCAAACTGGAGCTGACCCCACGGATGAAGATGGCGAGCTGTGCAGTGTCAGTCGTTTCATTACTTTCATTGACAGCAAGGGAGAATGCAACAAAGTCTCTGCCTTCTTTTCATAACAGTGGCCATCTCACAAACCCGATCAACAACCGTATTTCTGCTAAGGCTTACCTTTGCAAACATCTGCTTTTTGTCTGAACACACTTTCATCATGCAGAGCTTTGATTTAAAAAAGATTGTGCATCTACTGAGAGACACTTGATTGATATCAAGTTAGCCGTAGCAGGAAAAGGTGATGTAATTAACATCCAGGCACTACACTACTTTCATTTCTTATGCGCCAATCCAAAATGAGCAACTGAATGTTGGTAGGTCACTATAACGACGAGCATTCACTCACTACACACTTATTGATCAAAGTGAGAATGCTCTCAGATAGCCTATCATTCGGCAAGGCTGCTAATTAGGGAATTTGATTTACACTTTTTATCGTGGCCATTGAAAAATAATTTTGCCTAAATTCTCTCTCGGGCCGAACATATTTGTACGTCGGTTGAGATGTGGACCGCGGGGCCTTGAGTTTGACACATGTGCTCTAAAAGATTGAGTTCAACTCTGAAGTTATGGCACGTTATGTTGAATGATGTCATGTTATGTTGAATGATGTCACGACACACTGGGCATACACACACGCACGCACACACATAATTTAAGAAAGGGAGACGATCGCGTTTGTATGGTCCTGAAGCCAGTTTGAGTCTGCTAATCTGTGGTCTTAATTCACAAGGAATTCGCAACATTTGTCTCAGGAACCACATCTCTGTTGCTTCTAATCTCTTCTTAATTTGTTCATTTACATTCCAAGATTCACTGCCATACAGCAAAATAGGTTCTACATAGCATTTCAGCACTCTCTTTCTTACACTCAGTGATAGTGACCTATTGCACAAGATACTCTTCATTTTCTGAAATGCGACATTTGCTTGCCCTATTCTGCTCTTAATCTCTGTTGTACATCTTCCATCTGATGTTATAAATGTCCCTTGGTATCTAAAATTATCCACTTGATTAATAATCTGTCCTTCTATTTCTATGTCTCATTTTGGTGTCACCATTTTCTTTGATATCGTCATTGTTACTGGTTTCTTGATATTCAAGGAGAGTCCTTTCCTTGCACACTTTACTACAATGTCTAACAACTGTTGTAGGTTTAATTGCTGCTACTTGGTTCCAGTAAATATTCTTTATTCTTAAATCTTTCCCATCGATGTTGATATCTTCCAACATTTTAATCAGTTCATCATGTTTTCCTTGACTTGGGAACGTAAATTACAAGTACCTGTAAAGTCGGAGTGGGTTCACCTGATGGTGAGGAACACTGGTAATAGAGAAAGCTAGCCCGCATACAAAGATCAGTCTAGTGCACTAGAAGTAATACCCCATATGTGGACTAGGCTTGAGTTCAAAGCGAGGGAACAAAAAAAGAAAAAAAATATAATAGGTGCCAGTGTACATAATATTCTGGGAAGTGTCAGGAAGGAAAGGCAGCGAGGAAGGGAACTGACCACCTCATTCTGCCATGACCATGTGAAAACCTAACTTTTCACACCCGGACAGCTGTATTCTCGGAACTACCTCTACTTTGCATTTCAGGAGACCTGAGTTACAGCTCTCTTCTGTTACTGCATGTTCTTCTGACATCTCCGTGTTAGAGAGATGGACTCTGGATTTGTGGCAACAACATATTTTATCCTATGTATTGCTCCTCTTCCATCTCCGGATACAGAAATTGCTGCTGCTTCTTCTTCTGCCTTGTATTCCCCATTAAGGATGAGGTCCACTCTAGACTGGGTCAACCTGGGAGCCTAGGTCCACTCTAGACTGGGTCAGCCTGGGAGCCATGGTCCACTCTAGACTGGGTCAACCTGGGAGCCATGGTCCACTCTAGACTGGGTCAACCTGGGAGCCATGGTCCACTCTAGGCTGGGAGCCTAGGTCCACTCTAGGCTGGGTCATCCTGGGAGCCTAGGTCCACTCTAGGCTGGGTCATCCTAGGAGCCCTGGTCCACTCTAGGCTGGGAGCCTAGGTCTACTCTAGCCTGGGTCAAGCCGGGAGCCTAGGTCCACTCTAGGCTGGGTCAACCTGGGAGCCATGGTCCACTCTACGCCGGGTCATCCTGGGAACCCAGGTCAGTTTTAAAATTTGCCATGACGGGATTTGAACCCATGAACACTAAACTGGCAGGCAGACATCTAGCCACAGCGTTATCTTGGCTCCTGATCCCATAGCTGCACTGAGACCCCTTGCCACAGCTGCACATGCCATACAAGATGAATTTGACTAAATATAAATGTTGACTTTATTGTTATCTCTGTCCGTGCCAACAGATCCCGATCATCCAGTCTGGACAAGTGACAGCACTCGTTTACTGGTTTGACCTACATGTGTCCCCAGCCTGCAGTGTCAGTACCAGTGACATGGCTCACCATTGGAACCAGGCAGCTGTTATGTCCGTTCCCTCACAGACACAGGATGTGGCAGCTGGGGATGTCTTGAGTCTATTTTGTCAGATGGATGGCTCTGCTATCAGTTTTTTGATTGAATAAATCTGTTTTGCTTGTTGAACTTGGATTTACTGTTGTGATCATGTAGAGGTGTGGGTGGTATTGAGAGAAATCACCATAATCATGTGGCTTGAAAGGTGACGTACAAAGAATAGATTTTCATGTCCCTCTGGGGTCTACAGATCAAGGTCTATTCTTCTTCGTTCATCCGGAGTTTTTTTCCGGATGTGATTGCGTTGTGCCTGTTTACAGCAGAGCTGCGTTCTTGCGCCGTTAGGCCGACACATCCGACTTCTGCGGGCATTTGTTGACCGGGTTAACCTTCCCGGGGGTTTCTTAGGACGTTTGACTCTCACTGTTGTGGTGTTATCCCCCATCCCAGCTGGTCCATATAGAACAGCCAAAGATCCTGGTCAGCCCTCAAGGGAAGGCAGGGGCAGACCATGGGCATTCCCCGCCATCCAAGGAGGCTTCCATACTTGCAGAGCCGATACATAGCGCTCTGGTACTGGGCTCACCCAAGGAATCGTCACGTCCTGCACATGGCTGCTTAGCCTCACTTCCGTATATTGGGCCTTCCGTTCACCATAGGCTGTTCTTCCGGAAACCAGAAGTATGCAGTCTGCAGATGACATCCACACAGTGAGCTTTCGATTCGGACTTTCCATGTAATGGATTTGCTAGCCAAGCAATATTCCATTTCGTGCCACTAGGACACTTTTCCACCTTTTATGAAGCCCACACAGTGGGCTTTTGATTCAGACTTTCCACGTAATGGATTTGCTATCCAAGCAATATTCCATTTCGTGCCACTAGGACACTTTTCCACCTTTTATGAAGCCCACACAGTGGGCTTTTGATTCGGACTTTCCACGTAATGGATTTGCTATCCAAGCAATATTCCATTTCGTGCCACTAGGACACTTTTCCACCTTTTATGAAGCCCACACAATGGGCTTTTGATTTGGACTTTCCACGTAATGGATTTGCTATCCAAGCAATATTCCATTTCATGCCTCTGGGTCTTCATGCACCTTTAAATGTCAACCTGTATATAGTTAAAGTAATCTGCGGTCAACTTTAGCATGTTGATATCTCCATAGAGCTTGTCCTCAAATGAAGCAGGTGTGGGCCAAAATATCTTTCTCTGTTCTGCATACGTTGGGCAATCCTGCAGCAAATGTTTTGCTGTCATTTTTCCAGTTCTACAATTACATTCATCGGTATCTCCTATCTTTAGTTTATTGAACAAGTGGTATTTCAGCCTGTTGTGTCCTGTGCGGAGTCTGAAGATTGCTACTTGTTCTCTTCTGTCGAGTTTGTAATATGCATCATCCTTCTGATGGCCTGGATGCTCTGATTCCCATTTGGTTCTATAAGTGCTTTTTATCAACCTCTTTGCCTCATTATAGGTTATGTCTATGTCAGGCTGTGGTAGTCGTCCGCCCTCTTTTGCCAGTCTGTCAGCCTCTTCGTTTCCAGGTATACTGCAATGTGATGGGATCCACTATATTACAACTTTTTTGGATTTCTGGCATAGACCATGGAGTGCTGCTCTTAGGTCAGTTAGTTCTGTGCTGTTATTGCTCTTCAGTATTGAGACAGCTGACTTTGCATCTGTGAAGATAGCTATTTGCTTCTCTTTATTTTCCTCCATCAGGAGCATTTCTGCTGCAGTTTTCAGAGCCTCTACCTCCGCTTTGAAGTTACTTGAAAATTTTCCAGTTGCCAGTGAATGTGTTTTTTTCGCTCCATTTTTTAAATTTAGGAGAATTCCTCCTCCTCTATTCTCTATTGAATTTTTGGCTGATCCATCTGTATATGCATGGGTCCAATTCCTGCTTGGGTAATGTTCTTTTATGTAGTTTAGGGTTATTTCTCTTCTTTCGGTTTCATGCTGAGTGTTCTTTTTCTCAATACCAGGAATGTTTTCTATCATCTCAGGCAGTTGCTGCTGTCTCCAAGCTGGGAACTTGTGTGCATTGTGTATGGGCTTGACTGTTGATATGTTAAGAATAGGATCTGACCTAATCCTTCGTTTTGCAGTTTCTACAAAGTTGCTACGCTTCAGTCTTCCCTTTCCAAAACCATTAAATCTGTTGTACATAGGGTGGTCTGTCAATCTTCTAAATTTTTCTGCTTGTTGCTGGGCTCTGCTATCTCTTCTATCCTGCATTGGTTGTAAACAAGTGATCTTTTCTAATTCATTAATAGGCGTTGTCTTCAGGCTTCCAGTTATGATTCGCATTCCTTGATTTTGGACTCTACTTATTTTGTTAAAGTTTGACTTAGCTGCTGTTGCCCAAGCTGCAATGCCATATTCCAGTACTGGCCTCACCCGCCCAGTATATAACTTCTTGAGAACTTTCTCATCTGCTCCCCATGTTGTACCAGCAAGCTTTTTCATGATTGCCATTCTTTGCCTTGCTCTTGTTCGATTTTTCTCAACCTGTGTCTTCCATGTCAGGCGACGATCAAAGGTGACTCCTAGGTAGTTTGGATTTTCTTCATGGCGCAATATTTTTCCATTCAATACCAGCTTAGGTTGCTGAGTTTTAGTTGAGAGGGAAAACACTGTGCATGTTGTTTTCTCCTCACTTATCTTCACTAGCCATGATTTTGACCAGTCCTCTAGCGCTAATAGGGCTTGCTGTATTCTGCTGTTAGCTGTACTAATATATTCTTCAGATGTCCATATGGCTAGGTCATCTGCAAAGGATGATGTGTGTACTCTGGCTGGAAAATTTTCCGTGATGTCATTTATATATGCTAGGAATAATGTTGGTGAAAGAACTCCTCCTTGGGGGACACCTTGCTCCAACAGCATCATTTTGCTTGTTTGTCCTTGTACTTTTGTCCTGGCAGTTCTGTTCTCAAGGTAGTGGCTGATCCATTTGTACATTTTCCCGCAAACATGCATTTTTTGCAGTTTTACTTTCAGTCCTTCCTTCCATACTTTATCAAATGCTTTTTCTAAATCTATCCAGACTGCTAGTGTGTGCTTTTTCTCTTGGAAGGCATCCTCTATTTCCTGAGCTATATAGGTTATTTGATCTTCAGTAGATCTGTACTTTCTGAATCCTGCTTGGTGAGGTGTTAAGAGTTGGTTTTCTTCCAGATGCCATGTTAGCCTGCCATTGATAATGCGTTCCATTAATTTTCCTACACAGCTAAGAAGACTGATAGGTCGATAGCCATTTGGTTCTTCCAGGTCTTTTCCTTTCTTTGGGACTGGTATTAGTATAGCTTCCTTCCATGCCTGTGGGACTATTCCCCTCTTCCAGCTGTAATTTAGGACTGCTAGTAGTTTCTTTTTTGCCTTAGTGCCTAGTCCTATTAGCATTTCATTTGTGATTCCATCCTTTCCTGGTGATGTCTTCTTTTTTAGGGTATTCATTGCCTGTTCCATTTCTTCCATTGTTAGATTTGCCATCATATATTCTGCTGCTGTCTCTGTATATGTATGATGCATCTGTTTATCTTTGATTGCTTTCTTCTGTTCGGCTGTAATATCAATGTGGTTTGCACTGGCATAGTGTTCCATTAGTGCATTTGCAGCCTTTTTTCCTGTAAGCAAGGAATTTCCTTGTTTAATTGTTATTTGTTTGTTTCTAGGTCCTTCATTGTTCATGGCTTTCACTAGTTTCCATAGTTTGTTTCCATCCCTGTCAAAATTCAGGTTTTCTGTTTTTTTCCTCCAACAATCTCTTGTTGTTTGATTTACTGTTCTTTTATATTTTGCTGAGATGGCTTTGAGAGAGATGTTCGCTTCAGTTGTTTGTTCTCTCTCTGCGGTCTTCCTAGCATCTTCAACTTTGTCCTCCAAAAATTGTAGTTCTTCAGTCCAGTATGGTTTGTAATTTTTCCTTGCTCCTCTTGGAATAGACTCAGTGGCTGCCTGTATTATTGCTCTGTTTAGACTTTCCACCATTTGCTTCATGTTGCCATATCGTGTATTTACGTTTTCACAATATTTGTCTGTTAGTATGGCAAATCTGTCCCAATCTGCTCGTTTGTAATTCCAACGGGGCAAAGGCTTTTGCTCCTGTGGAACATACTCCATATTTATTACAAGCTTGATTGGTCTGTGGTCACTACCTGCTAATTGGTCCAGCACATGGCGATCGATTTTGTGGAGGATGTCTCCTGTGCAGAAAGCTAAGTCTGGAGTAGAAGTGGTAATCCATCTTCTGGAGTAGAAGCTCGGTGTGGCATCCGCTTTGTTAAGTAGATGGAGATTTGAGTCTATTTCCCAGTCCTCCACTTCATCTCCTCTTTTGTCAGTATCTGGGTATCCCCATCTTTCTGAACGGCTATTAAAGTCTCCGACAACAATGCAATTTGTGTCAGTTATTTCCATGTTTGAGAGTGTAAGATCCTTATCTGCCGGGCTATATAGATTGTAAATTCTTATTTTCACGTCCTTTATCATTATATCAACACCTATAATTTCCGTTTGGTTGTCAGAGATCACAGATACTTCGCTGCAAGGTATTGTATTTCGTGTAAGTATTACAACTCCTCCTTTATGTCCTTCGCGGTCGAAACGTGTGGCCTGATATCCCTCGACTGAAAATGTGCGATTGGCGTTGAGGTGTGTCTCTTGAATGCATGCCACATCTATTCTATCTTTATGAAGACGCTGTGTTAGGGAGGCTTTCTTGTTATAAACTCCTTCTGCATTCCATTGTAGTATGTTGAGTGTCCGGGGTGTTTGGTCAATAGCTCTTAACCTACTCCTCTGTGCCTTGACTCCACAGCACAGGGGAAGGTGACCACCAGTAGTCATGGGTGGACCCCCTCGAGGCAGGGGGCCCGGCACTATCACCGCCTGATGGGACTTCACGGGATTAGCACCATATCGATTAACTTTCATCTGTGGCATCATGAAATGATAAAGTTACGTTGCACTTCTTTGTCAAGCCTGTGGCTCAGTACATCCGATTTCGACAAGCATTTGTTCGGGATGCTTTCCCTAGCCTTTGACTGTCCCCAGTCTACCTACAAGGCAGCAGGTTTGTGCGTCACTTCGTCTGGTCCCTCTCCCTTGACCTGTCCGACATGGGTGACCCTACCAGTAGCTGTGCTACCGTCGGCATAGCTCTTGGGGTCATTGGAACGCTCAAGCCTCTCTACCTCGTCAAGGTGGACGCACGGCAGAGGGGAAGGTCTATTCTATTCTGTGTTAACACCCCACGTATCACCCATGTGTAACATACATACAGTTTACAATTAATTTGAGAAATGCTAATTGTTAAACAGTAAAATTATATGGAAAAGATATACAGAAAACAAGGGAAAGAAAATTAAATAAACTTCTGAAACAAAATCTTTGGGAGGAGGGGTTTAAAAAGAGTACGATAGGCAACATGATTTAAAATTACATAAACTTTATTACTGTAACCGCATAGAGATGATAGAGATAAAAGCACAAAGCTGACTGCTGATGGACCACAGAATAAGAGAAGACGAAGAGAATCTCAGCCTATCTCCGCGGTCAACAAAAACAACATTAATGAATGGAACAAGTAATGACTAATATCACTTGAACAACAAAGACTACATAACACATCATTAACAACGACTAGATAAACAAGATAAGAATAATATGCATGTCTTTATTTTGTCCATTCTTGTAACACATATTTCCAACTGTGCGGATGACAAAGCACAACTCCCATTAACATGGACAATTGATACTTCACATCACATATAACATTATAGGCAGTCTGCCGCATATAGCCAGACCTCTGCCAGGTGCGGCTGAGCCTACAGACTACAGGGTGCTCCTAAAACCCTGCTATGATACCTATACAGCCGGCTGACCAGGACTGGACAACAGAGATACCATCACTTGGGAAACAACAAGAACACAACTCTATACCTGAGGATGAGCCTTATAGTGCGGAGACGGGACTCACCTTCCTGAGACACACAACACAACACTATGGATCCCTGTAGTTCACAGCGGAAATCAGTGGATTTAGCTCCAGATATTACCAAACCCCTGTGCTTCAGCTAAATCCAATATTGTGTCTAATGCCATCAGAGAAAGTCGTGTCCCCAAACTGACTGGGACACAGTATTATAACAGGACCACAACTTCAAAAATAGAAGTATAAACATGAGTGTGAAAATAACAAACAAGTCAAACCAGAAACTACAACTGTAACCATACAGTAACAAACTAAGGTATGGAAAGCTCAACTATATATAGTGGGAGGTGAGGAAAAATGGGGGCAAGAAAAACAAAGACCAGGAATTTCCTCTCATAACTATGATTGAGGAGTCGCATCCTCAAATATTGTGCACCAGTGTCCCAGCATGCGATCCTTTGCGAGTCCTGCCGACTCTTCGAATTTAGTACAAGTTTATGCACTTGTCCACCGAACATTCTGTGACCCAACTTGGTTACAATAGTCATCTGTATATTTGTTTACAGATGGGGGTGGTGTTAGTGGGGCAGTTATATCCCCCCTCCCAACTTGGTGTCAGTGCGGCTGCCGAGACCGCTCCAGAACTGAATCACCAGGACAAAATGCACGCCAATCTTGGCCGGGGAGGATTACCCATGATGCTCCAGCCCTGCAGGGGGCTTTGGTGGTTACTTCAGATCAACGTCATCATGTTGAACCGTATCGACCTGTTACTGTCAGCATCCCCAATAAGGCCTTACAGGAGTAATGAGTTAACACTAGTCTAGTAGAGAGACACCAGACAGGGAAGACACCGAGTACTATTAATAACCTCACAAGGAGACACATTTGTGTCAGACCAGAGGTCGATAAGTACAGATGAGCGAGGGCTTTCCCCAAGCAATTGGGTAGCTGGTCCCTGCGAGTAACCGTGATATGCCAGGTTACTCGAACTCACTAGCCGGCGTGCTGGCAAGACCAGGCACGCAATAATAGCTACTGCACGGAGAGTAAAGTGTCCGTGCTTGTCCACGCAATGTGTAGCGTGGGGACAGACTGACTGGAGACGGTAGAGAGAGCAGACGTATCCTTGACCAATGCGATAGCTTTCTAGGCCATAGGCAAACATAGGGCTGTTCATTTAGATTGTGTAATGCTAGCATCATCTATCATCACGTTAATGTATTCATATTGTGTAATGATGATGAAACCTAACGCTCGTAGAGCCATTCAAATGTCGGCTCTGAATAAATTGCATTCCTTTCGCAAATGTCATGAATTGTTATTTCGTGCAGTGCGAAAATAGCGGAGTCTTGAAAAGCTGCAGCGCACAAGTCGCTGACAGGCTAGACCCCGAATTGGTGTCAGAATGGTCAGTGAATCAACGCCAGCGGCGAATTAGTGTCAGAACACAGGGAATAAACACCAGTAGACCCCGAATTGGTGTCAGAATGGTCAATGAATCAACGCCAGCGGCGAATTGGTGTCAAAACACAGCGAACCAACGCCAGCAGTACAATTACTGTCAGATTCTGTGAACGTTTCTGAGCAGACATAGCAGGCAGTTGTAATATTCAACGGTCAGTCAACGCCAACATGCAAGTGGTATTATAAACCACTGAACGAACACTAGCTATCGATTGTTATTACAAAAGTGTGAACCAGCATCAGTTCAATGCACGTTTCAACATTATTGATGTGTGATATATTGCAAAGTAATACAAATTTGTTGTGATACATGCTATAAATTAATTTTTTCCTTATGGTGAATTATACGATCACCAATTTGTGGAGTGTGAACCACAAGTGAGTCAAATTGGATCGGTAAAGTATGAAATTCTACCAATATTATTTAGAAAGTGTGTTAATATATTAAAAGCAATTGAAATGTATAAAATCATCAGTGAACATTACCATCGTAACCACCGTGTACATTTCATTGCGTATGATACAGCCATCAATGTCACCACTCAATATCCCACTTCTGACACCAATTCGGGGTCTACTGGTGTTTATTCCCTGTGTTCTGACACTAATTCGCCGCTGGCGTTGATTCACTGACCATTCTGACACCAATTCGGGGTCTAGCCTGTCAGCGACTTGTGCGCTGCAGCTTTTCAAGACTCCGCTATTTTCGCACTGCACGAAATAACAATTCATGACATTTGCGAAAGGAATGCAATTTACTCAGAGCCGACATTTGAATGGCTCTACGAGTGTTAGGTTTCATCATCATTACACAATATGAATACATTAACGTGATGATAGATGATGCTAGCATTACACAATCTAAATGAACAGGCCTATGGCCTAGAAAGCTATCGCATTGGTCAAGGATACGTCTGCTCTCTCTACCATCTCCAGTCAGTCTGTCCCCACGCTACACATTGCGTGGACAAGCACGGACACTTTACTCTCCGTGCAGTAGCTATTATTGCGTGCCTGGTCTTGCCAGCACGCCGGCTAGTGAGTTCGAGTAACCTGGCATATCACGATTACTCGCAGGGACCAGCTACCCAATTGCTTCGGTAAAGCCCTCGCTCATCTGTACTTATCGACCTCTGGTCTGACACAAATGTGTCTCCTTGTGAGGCTATTAATAGTACTCGGTGTCTTCCCTGTCTGGTGTCTCTCTACTAGACTAGTGTTAACTCATTACTCCTGTAAGGCCTTATTGGGGATGCTGAAAGTTACATTACGACTATAGATAGCCATTACATTTAAACTGAGCCAAGAAACAACATCACAGCACTTGGAACATTTGCATAAGTGCTCCGTTCTCATCTGTAACTGCCAGCGAAGAGTCCCAATTCTAATTGTACCAGTAGCAGTCTGATTATATGTCCGTCTGGCCTTTCATCTAATCCTAACACTGGTGAAACTGTTTAATCTGTATATATAAATTATAAAACTATTATATACAGTATATATATATATTAATATAAAATTATTTTATCATTATGTATAATTGTAATATTGATGAAACTGTCTTAGCCTGATAAACAACTGTAACATTAAAACCATTGCTGCATCTGGACACTACTTTGTAACATCAATAATGAGATTCCTAGAAATGCCTGGATTGTTAATGACATCCCTCTGAGCTTGTGCTGCCTCAGATGGTGGGTACACTTAAGCCACAACAGGAACAAGTCAGCCAGCCCTTTGTCCAGCTTCCAGGGCCGCAGGCATAGACCGCCACTCAGCCTCTGTTGAAGTCATTAATGCCACGCCTGAAACTGCTTTCCTTTGACATAAAAAGTGGTTTGATTTCAATTGTACCTCTGCATCCAATCACCACAATCCTTCCTCTAAAGTTAACCAGTACAAAATGATGTTTGAAATGGAGGAGCAGGAGTGTACATAGAACACCCAAATAATACTAGGGACACGGCCAGAGTACCAACAGGAAAGTACTGCTATAACTATGATGCTGAAATTGAGGCAATCAAGACAGCAACAGAGAAATTACTAATTACCAGCCATGGTACACAACCTGTGGTTCTATTGACAGATGGAAAATGAGTACTAGAGGCGCTCCTGTCTGGGAAATTGCCAGTACTAAGGACACTACTTTCTTAACTTAGCAGTCAGCATAAGGCCACCATACATAAGGATACCATCCCACTGTGGAATACCTGGAAACGCCAGCTGATCGATTAGCTAAGGATGGAGCAAAAGAAGAACAGCCTGATGTGCCCGTTACATACCACCAAAAGAAAAGAATGATCAAATCAGTCAGAAAGCCACCAAAACCTGCTAAAGATGACTACCACATTATGGACAGACCAGAACAAGTCATTATTCTGTGCCTCAGAACAGGACATAATAGATTATGCAACCACATGTATACAAAATTCAAGATTGGTGAATCAGCCATGTGCACACGTGGATTGACGTCGCAGATAGCAGAGCACATACTCCAAGACTGCACAAATTACAACATGTCTAGGCAAACCTTCTGGCCCAGAAAGACGCCAGCGTAAGATAACTCTATGGACCGCTGAGTGAACTAAAAAAGACAGTTAAATTCATACAAGAGACAACATTGCAGTTATAGACATATTTCAAGTGAATGAAAGAAGAAGATCACCCATTTGACTGTCTGCCGCATGTCAGTTTTTTTACTACGGTGTCTTTCTCCTCAGTCTGCGTTTGGGTAGTCTTTGATTTTGTTTTCAGCGGGTTGTCACCACCTTTCCCAGTGGTCACTTCATTTGTACCTTTTGGAAGTTTTCCTTCTTTCGGCTGCAATGGTGGCACTTTGGTAAAGCTAGTAGGCAGGTTCTCTCCTCCCATCTTTTTGGTGACCTTGACATTGGTAGTGGCTTTCTTGCTTCTCTTCTTGGACATTGAGTGTCTTCTAGTTTTAGGCTTGGAACGTGCCATTCACCTTGTATCTGGTGTCTTGAACAGTTGGCTCACTTGTTCTCGATACGGCTTCACATGCGATCACAGATGATGATCACTGTTTCTTCCATGGTAATGTCAGTGAAAATAGAGGCAATATCCAATGATGCCACACGATTTAGTTTAAGATCAATAGTATCCAGTAGTTTGACCAGATCATATTAATCTTTCAATATTAAGCGGTTGAATGATTGTTGCACTGGTTTAGCAGTTTCTGCAAGCCATTTCACCATCCTATGTTGGACAGAGTTAAGCATACATTAAATCGATCTCAGTGGTACCCCAGTCTCGTGCGATTTACAAAGTCCATAAAGTTGGCGGTTTATGAGCCTTGTACAATGACTAACTGCTCAGCTGTCTCACTGATGAATTTACTATCAAAATGTGACTGAATCTCTTTCCTCACTTTTGCATCCAATTCCTCAGGGTTTCGGTCTTTAAGATCTAATTAAAATTATGTTGAATTTGATAAAATGTCCTCCAGTTTGTTGGAAGCATCAAAGATGTGATTCCTGGGGTGGTTGTTGTGAATGGCTTGGATTGCCAGAATAACTTAACAATGATTGCCAAGAAAAGGCTAATGAAAGTAAAACATGATATACAACTATCAGAGAGAGAGAGACATTAGCATTCTGTAGAATTATGAGAAGAGAAGCGTGGGAAAGCATTGTGACGACTGGAAAGATAGTGGGAAAAGAGACATAGGCAGACCGAGAGAGATGATGCTGGATGGACTGTATGGTGAGATTGAGAAATATGATCAGCAGAGTTGATCTTGAATAAAGACATCTATGGTAGTTGGCAGGACACATGATGTTGATGCAGTTTCATATGTTTCTTCAGATTACAAGTCTGAGTAAAAGAAGCACCACAATCACCACACTTGTAAGGTTTTTCTCCTGTATGTGTTCTCTTGTGTTTCCTCAGACTGCCAGCTTCAGTAAAAGAAGCACCACAATCATTGCAGTTGTAAGGTCTTTCTCCTGTATGTGTTCTCTTGTGAGTCTTCAGGTGGTGAGCTTGATTAAAAGAAGCTCCACAATCATCACACTTGTAAGGTTTTTCTCCTGTATGTGTTCTCATATGTTTCTTCAGACTGCCAGTTTCAGTAAAAGAAGCACCACAATAATCACACTTGTAAGGTTTTTCTGCTGTATGCGTTCTCTTATGTTTCTTCAGACTGCCAGTTTCAGTAAAAGCACCACAATAATCACACTTGTAAGGTTTCTCTCCTGTATGTGTTCTCTTGTGAGTCTTCAGAGTACCAGCTTGAGTAAAAGAAGCACTACAATCACCACACTTGTAAGGTTTTTCTCCTGTATGTGTTCTCTTATGGTTCTTCAGACTGCCAGCTTCAGTAAAAGAAGCACCACAATCATCACACTGATAAGGTTTTTCTCCTGTATGTGTTCTCTTATGAGTCTTCAGGTGGCCAGCTTGAGTAAAAGAAGCACCACAAACATCACATTTGTAAGGTTTCTCTCCTGTATGTGTTCTCTTGTGAGTCTTCAGATTGTCAGCTACAGTAAAAGAAGCACCACAATCATCACACTTGTAAGGTGTTTCTCCTGTATGTGTTCTCTTATGTTTCTTCAGACTGCCAGCTTCAGTAAAAGAAGCACCACAATCATCACACTGGTATGGTTTTTCTCCTGTATGTGTTCTCTTGTGAGCCTTCAGGTGGCCAGATTGAGTAAAAGAAGCACCACAATCATCACACTTGTAAGGTGTTTCTCCTGTATGTGTTCTCTTATGTTTCTTCAGACTGCCAGCTTCAGTAAAAGAAGCACCACAATCATCACACTGGTATGGTTTTTCTCCTGTATGTGTTCTCTTGTGAGCCTTCAGGTGGCCAGATTGAGTAAAAGAAGCACCACAATCATCACACTTGTAAGGTGTTTCTCCTGTATGTGTTCTCTTATGTTTCTTCAGACTGCCAGCTTCAGTAAAAGAAGCACCACAATCATCACACTGGTATGGTTTTTCTCCTGTATGTGTTCTCTTGTGAGCCTTCAGGTGGCCAGATTGAGTAAAAGAAGCACCACAATCATCACACTTGTAAGGTTTTTCTCCTGTATGTGTTCTCTTATGAGTCTTCAGACTGCCAGCTACAGTAAAAGAAGCACCACAAACATCACATTTGTAAGGTTTCTCTCCTGTATGTGCTCGCTTATGTTTCTTCAGACTGCCAGCTACAGTAAAAGAAGCACCACAGTCATCACACTTGTAAGGTTTTTCTCCTGTATGTGTTCTCTTATGTTTCTTCAGACTGCCAGCTTCAGTTAAAGAAGCACCACAATCATCACACTGGTATGGTTTTTCTCCTGTATGTGTTCTCTTGTGAGCCTTCAGGTGGCCAGATTGAGTAAAAGAAGCACCACAATCATCACACTTGTAAGGTGTTTCTCCTGTATGTGTTCTCTTATGTTTCTTCAGACTGCCAGCTTCAGTAAAAGAAGCACCACAATCATCACACTGGTATGGTTTTTCTCCTGTATGTGTTCTCTTGTGAGCCTTCAGGTGGCCAGATTCAGTAAAAGAAGCACCACAATCATCACACTGATAAGGTTTTTCTCCTGTATGTGTTCTCTTATGAGTCTTCAGGTGGCCAGCTACAGTAAAAGAAGCACCACAAACATCACATTTGTAAGGTTTCTCTCCTGTATGTGCTCGCTTATGTTTCTTCAGACTGCCAGCTACAGTAAAAGAAGCACCACAATCATCACACTTGTAAGGTTTTTCTTCTGTATGTGTTCTCTTGTGAGTCTTCAGATTGTCAGCTACAGTAAAAGAAGCACCACAATCACCACACTTGTAAGGTTTTTCTCCTGTATGTGTTCTCATATGTTTCTTCAGACTGCCAGTTTCAGTAAAAGAAGCACCACAATCATCACACTGGTATGGTTTTTCTTCTGTATGTGTTCTCTTGTGAGCCTTCAGGTGGCCAGATTCAGTAAAAGAAGCACCACAATCATCACACTGGTATGGTTTTTCTCCTGTATGTGTTCTCTTGTGAGCCTTCAGGTGGCCAGATTGAGTAAAAGAAGCACCACAATCATCACACTGATAAGGTTTTTCTCCTGTATGTGTTCTCTTATGCGTCTTCAGACTGCCAGCTACAGTAAAAGAATCACCACAATCATCACACTTGTAAGGTTTTTCTTCTGTATGTGTTCTCTTGTGAGTCTTCAGACTGCCAGCTACAGTAAAAGAAGCACCACAATCATCACACTTGTAAGGTTTTTCTCCAGTATTTGTTCTCTTGTGATCTTTCAGACTGCATGAATAAACACAAACAGCACCACAATCATTACAATGATAAAGTTTGTCTTTTGTATGCGTTCTCTTGTGATTTATGTTCTTTTCGCACTTTAGATGGTCATCTTGAATCAAACGACCATCCCATTCATTATGTTTGTTTGGCATCCCTTCAGTATGTACTCTCTTATATATGTCTACACAAATATTTGGACTAGAAACATCAGACAAATCTCCTGTGAGAATTCTTTGAGAGCTATAACTGGCATAACCAAAAATGTCATCAACAGACTGTGTAAAACTCTGTGTATGTTTTTCTTGTGTTTCCTTATTTTGCTGCTGGCAATTCTCAATAGCCAGAGATAGTTTATTGTTTGTATCAATCACAGAAGACACATTTTCTGACACTTGACAACAATTTTCAAGTTTTACTGATGCCTTTAAACTGTTCTCAACCATTCTTGATTCTGAGTTGCTGTGTTCTGTCATTTCTTGAACGATGCTACATCCAGCTATGTCTACCATTTTATTTAATCTGTGACTCTTGTCCTCACACAGAACATCTGATAGCTCTTGTTTCACAACCTTCATGTCTATGCTGTCATATATCCACTTTTGAGGATGTTCTTGTATGGAATGGTAAGGACTCTTTGGAAACCAAGAGTGTATTTCTGAAACACACCAAAGTAAATAATTAATATCCTCATGAATATACCAGGTACTAATTATGATCAGATATGTAATCAAACAGGCACACATTGCAGCTATAGACAATCAATTTCAAGTGAACAAAAGATGGAGAAGAATGATAAATGTGCTTGTATATGATCTACATGATGTGTGATATCAGCTGATGTATGATCTAAGATCATGATGATATAAGCTCATGTATGATCTAAGCCTGATGTATGATCTAGGACAGTGGTTCTCAACCAGTGGGGAATTCCCCCCCCCCCCCCCAGGGGGGAATTTGAGGGTTTCCAGGGGGGGAATGAAGACATTGTCAAATTGGCTTCAGGACCACACAAAACATGATCGGGATATTAAGCGTACCCGTGACGTTAAATCGCCCGATTATTTCAAGATCGCGTTAATACAAGATCCGATTACTTGATATTGTTTTCCCTCCATAATATACGGTTCTTTTCTCCTTGATTTAGGTTGCCGTATTTTACCAGAGATTTTATTTGCGGTAACTTACGTTTGTTTGTTATTGCTTTTCCGTTTTAATGAGGTTTAGAGTACCCATCACGTTAAATTTCCCGATTATTTCAAGATCGCATTTAAACAGAAACCGATTAACGAGATCCCTCCATTGTTTATGAATCTACACGTCTCAACTTTTCAAATTATTATTTTTGTGGAGGTAAGGAGACTCGTGGATATATATATATGTATACTAGCTGACACGGCCCGGCTTCGCCCAGACTCTGGTGGGGAGCATCTCATTTAATTCATATAAGTAGTCATATAAGCTCCCGTTCCCGACTGTCTGTCTGTCTGTCTGTCTATCTATCTGTCTGTCTGTCTGTCTGTCTGTCTGTCTGGCCCGGCCCAGCCCATGGTGGAGAGCATCTCATTTAAATCATATAAGTAGTCATATAAGATCCCGTTCCCGACTATCTGTATGTCTGTCTGTCTTGGGTAAATGGAGGAGGGAGGAGGAAGAGGGAGGTGGAGGAGGGAAGAGGAGGGAGGAGGAGACAGGAGGAATAGGAGGGAGGAGGAGGGATTAGGAAGAGGAGGGAGGAGTAGGGTGGAGGAGGAGGGGGAGGAAGAGGGAGAAGGAGGGAGGAGGAGATCGCAGGAGGAGGAGGAGGAGGAGAGGGAGGAGGAGGAGGGAGAGGGAGGAGGAGGAGAGAGTAGGCGGAGGGAGCAGGAAGAGGGAGGAAGAGGGAGGAGGAAGGAGAAGGAGGAGGGAGGAGTAGAGAGTGGGAGGAGGGAGGAAGCGTAGGGAGGAAGAGGGAGGAGAAGGAGGGAAGAGGATGAGAGGGAGGAGGAGGAATGTGAAGGGAGGAGGAGGGAGGAGGTAGAGGGAGGAGGAGGAGGAGGGAGGAGGATAGAGGAGGAGGAGGGATGAGGAGGAAGAGGGAGGAGGAGGAATGTGAAGGGAGGAGGAGGGAGGAGGTAGAGAAAGGAGGAGGAGGGAGGAGGAGAATGGAGGAGGAGGGATGAGGAGGAGAGGGAGGAGGAGTGAGGAAGAAGGAGGAGGGAGGAAGACGGATGAGGGGGAGGAGGGAGGGGTAGGAGGGGGAGGAGGAGAAGGGAGGAGAAGGGAGCAGGAGGAAGGAGGAGGGAGGAGGAGGAGGAAGAGGGAGGAGGAGGGAGGAGGAAGAGAGAGGAGGGAGGAGGAAGAG